>JAQZBX010013227.1:0-40147 GCA_029593785.1 Cabassous unicinctus | reverse complement strand
TTTTCTAATCATTATTTTAAAAATGTTTCCCTGTGGCAAAAGGTTTCATAATTATAAATGTGGAATGATTTAATTTTTCCATTAAACTTGGAAATTCAGTTTGCTTCCATATTTTAATTATAAATAACACTGAAATGAAAATCTTTGCACATATAGTTTTTTTTTCCCTTTCTTTTGGGGTCAAGAGTCCAGAGATATGTAGCCCAACTACCACAAGTGAGTGAATAATTTCACCAGAAATTTCCCAAGATTAGACATTACCACTGTAAAATGTGTAATAAGGCAATAAACAGCAACTTACTTCCTTTTAAGTACATATTTTAAATTGCTAAGTGAGATTGAACTTTTTTCCATGTCTGTGTTCAATAACTGAATTTCATGGTGCACCTCTGCTTGTCATTTGGTTATGTATCTCTTAGGTCACTGTTTTCTCATTTTTAGGAGATGCTTCATATTTTGGAGGATTTATAACCACATCTACAAGACTAGTGAAGGATTAAAGGCGATAAATTCAAAGTAAGGGCAATTGGTGTACAGTCACATGTGGTTCATCTCAAGGAGTTAAAATCACATGTACTCTTTAAAATGGGAGCTAGAAAGTTCCCTGAAGGGAAGAGATCTCTCTTCCTTTGTTCCGGATTTCACACGCTGTTCTTCCTGGAGTGTACTCAATCAATTCTTGGGAAATCAACTCAGGTCACCTCTACTAGGCTATTTCGGCTTTACTAAGCTATCCGTCTCCTATCCCAATAGCATGCTACTAGTTATCTTTGAAAACATAATTTCTTCTAGGTTGAATTTGTAGGCCTTGCTCTGTGCTGCCTCTCTCTCTGCAGATTCTTCTGCTGTAGCTCCCACTGTCCTGTAATTTCTTATTAACACCTTGGTCTCCCCAGCTGTTAGCTCCTGGAGGACAGTGGGGCTGTTCATGTGCATCTCTGCATCCTCAGTATATGTGATGGAGCCAGGAAGGGCCCTCAATAAATTCTTCGGGGTGAGGGATGTCAATAAATTGTTATGGTGGCTCAAGAAATGCTTGTGTGATTTAATTCCATATTGATATTATTTTTGTGATCCCATCCTATCATCTTTCTAGGGTCAACGTCAACCCTCAGTTATAAAGGGTCAGGTCCAGGCCGGGCCCTCCTCACGCCTGTTGGCTGTTTCCAGTGGATGCCAGCACCCCTCCTGCCCCACCGTGGCCTCTGTATGGGATGGGCCCAGGGCTGTAGCTCTTCCTCCAGGCCCCATGTGTTGACTTTGGAGCCTGTCTAGCCCAGAATGACTGATTTCACCGAAATCTGAAGGACTGTAGTATAAACAAATTAACTTCTGCTACAGCTTTTCTCTTTGTTGTTTCATCACACATACTTGTTCACAAAGTCTTGCTCACTCTTGTACATCGCTGTTGGTCTCATGAAGCAATATCCCTGTGCTGTGAAACACTTGGAAATGTTTGCCCAACTGTCCAGCCTTGAGAAGGAAGGATGAATGCCCTCATCTCTCTGTGGGGGAGCAAAGTTAGAAACCCAAGCACACTCATTCTGTGCCTAAAATAAATGCATTTGTCAGACTGAATTAGATGCAAGAGAACAGAGTCCAGTGTGTTGGTGAAAGGGCTGGTGTGATTCATGAGATCTTGACGACTCAGATTTTCTACTATATCATCAAAGAAATTAAGATATTCTTGTGTATAGATATTTTTTGATATTGTGATAATTGGTAGGACAAAAGTTCTTGAACAGAATTATTTAACAGACAATCTAAATGCCTCAACTGAGCATTCACTTAAATGATGGATACTTGAAGATTGAATGCATGTCTATAACTTATTTTAAAATTTTGTAACAATAGCACTTAGAACTTTTCATTCTTTGGAATGATTTCTAATCATGACCTAGTGCTGTGACTACATCTTCGACAGTGGAGTAATAAAGTCAATGCTGTCCCAGACAGGAAATGTCTAGAAGTCACTTTGCTTTATATCCAAGTGCCGTAACCTGTGTCCTGTTTAGTAAGCAGTTGGTGATGTCAAGTCTTTTCCCAACCACTTCCTGAGGATATTCGGATAAAAGCATCTGGAAATTAAAGACGCAATTGGGAAACTAAAATTTCACACAGTGAATTTTCCCCATATCTTTTAACGTCTTCATGGGTGTGGCTAGAATTTCCAGCTGGCTCTTCAGACAAACTTTTCATTAAGTAATGGAGATAGGTTGCTTGAATAGGAGGATCTTGATTTTGCTCCAAATACAGCATTCTTGAGCCAGAGAGTCTTACTAACATGCAGTAAATACACTTCATTAAACGTGTGATTTTATAGCAGAAGAGCTACAGTTTCACTTGGGAAACCACAAGCTGATAGAGTATACGAACATGACAGTAAGAAAAAAAAGTCTTCTGCTGTGCACATTCTGTAATTACACACCAAGAGCCCATCACTGACAGATGAAAATGCTACTGCTTGTGGTGACAGTGGGTAGCCACACTGCAGAACTAAAAAAAAAAAAAAAAAGTGCCGTGTTTGCAAAGGAAACGCTTCTTTTTAAATACTGGAACTAAGATTTAGGCACATTTATGAGAAAATCAAACAGCTGTGTCAACTTCAGCTTAGGGAAAAAGCACCTTTTGTTTTTCTTAACTTTCTTATCCCCTAGATAGGCAAAATTAAATTCTGGATCATCAGCTAAAGTTCCTCAGCACCCCTTCTGAACCAGGGTTTCTCAAGTGTGGCAGTATTGATGTTTTGGTCCAGATAATTCACTGGGCCTTTGGCTGTGGCTGTCCTGTGATTGTAGGGTGCTTGGCAGAATCCCTAGATTCCACAAACTTGATGCCAATAGCGAACTCCACCCCTCAAGTCAAGACAATCAAAAATGTCTCCAGATGTTGCAATATATGGTGGGTGACAAAACCACTCCTGGTTGATAACCACTGCTCTAACCCAAACCAAGCCAAACCAACCAAACCAAACCACACTTGGGCAACAAGTCTGGGAACCTGGTTCTAGTTTCAACTTTGCTGCCTCTTCATTGCGCAAGCCCCTTGGTCTCTCTAAGTGGGCATGACGCTGTTTGCTTCACTCACCTCATAGAAACACGGCGGCACCATAGAAACAGGGCTCGGCACATGGGAGGTACTCAATAAATATTTGTTGAATGAATGAATGAGTGAGTGAATGAATTTAAGTA
Organism: Cabassous unicinctus; assembly: GCA_029593785.1. Lineage (NCBI taxonomy): Eukaryota > Metazoa > Chordata > Mammalia > Cingulata > Chlamyphoridae > Cabassous > Cabassous unicinctus. The sequence continues at coordinate 36,956 of JAQZBX010013227.1, read as the reverse complement.
CACAACTAGCAGGTCTCTAAGAAAAGGGCCATTCTTCTCCCCACTGCAGTTGGGAGGTCCTCCCAGATTTTGTTTGTGTCTGTGTTCCCGTAGTGTGGTCAGAAGGCGGTGGCTTGCCCAGGCACAGTGTGCTGGCGTTTCCTAAGTTACTAGATCCGTATTGTGCAACTGACAGATCTAACCCCTCAGAGAATCATGCCAGTGGTGCGTGTATGTGTTTTTGTTGATGTTGGCTTTGTGTTTGTTCATTTGGATCGTTTTATCAGAATGTGTGCCCATGTCATCCATCAAGTCACGTAATTTAAGAGTGGAGAGATTGGAACTACACTGAACTTCCTTATCTGCCCATTTTTGTTTCTTCCTTTGATGGGGTAAGCGTTGGGCTCAGAGCAGAGCTAAGCCATGGAGGGGGCATGCGGGGCTCTGCTTCCTGATCTTGGAGTCACGGTTTCCATGCAAATGTCAAACTAGACAACCTGTGTGAGGTTCACACAAAAACAGTTTCACTGCTCTTTAGAAGAGCATCGGCCATCCTGACTCTAAGTGGGATTCATCACCAGATTTTTTTTTAAGATTTATTTTTATTTATTTATTCCCCCTGCCCCTTGTTGTTTGTGCTCGCTGTCTGCTCTCTCTGTCCATTTGCTGTGTGCTCTCTGTGTCTGCTAATCTTCTCTTCAGGAGGCACCGGGAATCAAACTGGGACCTCCCATGTTGGAGAGAGGCGCTCAATCACTTGAGCCACCACAGCCCCCTACTTTGTTGTGTCTCTCATTGTCTTTCCTCTCTGTGTCTCCTTGTTGTGTCAGCTCACCATGCCTGCCCGTTGTGCCAGCTTGCTGTCTTGCTCTTCTAATCTAGGAGTTGCTGGGAACTGAACCCGGTACCTCCCAGGTACTAGGCAGGAGCTCAATCGCTTGAGCCACATCCGCTTCCCTCATCGCCACATTTTAAGGTTAGCTCCTATCCATTCCCACCGTACACCCCCAATATTAACCCCAAGGATTAATGTACATGTAAACATATTTATGTATTAATATATAAGCCCAAAAGTCCTCCTTAGCTTGTTTAGCTTGCTATGACTAATTTAAATCACAAAACAAGCTTCGGTAAAGCATGAATGAATACTAATATCATGGCATACATATCTTTTGTAGAAAAAGACAAATCACTAACAGGGAATAATAAAATTAAACCGCAACATTTTAACAACTAGCCTTAGAAAATATTAACATTGTTTTTTGAACACTTGCAGAAAATATCTTTGAATTATGGAAACTCCTTCTTTACTTATCCCAACTTTGCTCCATTAAACCTTTATAAATGTATTCATTGTTAATAAAACTCTGTGTGAATTATATTGTGGCCTAGTTCATTCATGTATTAAGTATATATCATGATGAGAAATGCTGTAAATATGTAGGTGAGAACATCTGAGTTCTTCATAAGTTTGCCAGGCTTCTCAACTTTATTTTTCAGGTGAGTTTTATTTTCTCATTATGTGAACTTTGCCATGAAAGTATTTAAAGACATTTATTGGTCTAAATTAATTCTGCCTTCCCTCATGGTTATTTAATCATTGGTGGACTAACTTGTTGCATATTTCAATTTATATGATCTTCACACACTCAAGAATACAGAATAATGTTCCTGGAATCAAAAGAAAATATTATTGACAATAAAAACACAGGAACACTGAAAACCTGGGGGATTGAAAATAATGACCTAAGATCTAACTTTCATTTTCAAAATACCATTTAACATATTGAAAGCATACTAAATTAGCAAGTGAATGAAACGAAGGTCCTAAACTCCAGGTAGAGACAGCTCAGGACTTTAAAAAGCGGGGTCCAGTAGCAATCAGATGCCTAACGTCCATGAGGCCCCCCACCTCTCAAAAAGAAAAGCCCCTTTAAATGACTCCGCACTGTTCCTAAGAGGAAGACAAAGGAGCCTTGCTCTGCCTTTCACTACCTCCCTCCCTTTCCCCCCATTTCCTGGCACAGACACGGCTGTGGGTGGAATTGTGTCCCCAAAAAGATGTGTTCAAGCCCTGGCCCCCAGTGCCTGTACCATATTTGGAAATAGGGTCTTGCAGATGTAATCAAGTTGATGAAAATGAGGTCATACAGAACTAGGGTGGGGCCTAAATTCAATGGCTGGTGTTCCTATAAAGAGAGAGAGATTTGGATACAGAAACTCAGAGGGAAGAAAACCATGTGCAGACAGAAGCCGAGACTGGAGGATGCAGTCATAAGCCAAGGAACGCCAGCATTGCCAGCAGCCGCCGGAAGCCGGAAGCGGCAGGAAGGATCTTCCTCGAGCCTGCAGAGAGAGCACACTCCTGCTGACACCTTGATGTCAGGCTGCTAGCCTCCAGAACGGAGAAATAATAAATTTCTGATAGTTTAAGCAACCTAGTTTGTGGTGCTACCTTACAGCTGCCTAGGGAACCAGTTAGACGCATCCCTGTCTCTGGAATCCTTTCAACCCCTCGCCCTAACCTAGTTTACTCCTCCTCCTACTTCAATCTCATGTCAAGTGTTTCTTTCTCAGGGAGATTTCTCTGAACCCCAGACTAGCTCAGCCTCACAGTTCACACTCCATGCATCCACAGGACTTACTGAAGCTCTTATTCTCCATTTATGAACGTTATGAACTAGACAATCTGGTCCAAGGCGGCACGGACCACATGTGTCTTTTCTCACCATTGTATCTCCAGCCTCTTACATAGTGTCCAACACAGAGCGAGGGCTTAATAGGTATTCGTGGAATTAATAAGTACACAGTGATTATACCTGTATCTTCTCTCCTTGACTTGTTCTTGCCAAGGCAACTTGGCAAGACCTGTGTCGGACAATCGTGAGGTATGCTTTGCCCCTGGGAACGAGAGAGTCCCCAGGTCTGCCTCTTCAGTAGGAAACAGAGCAAGCTTCCCTCTTCTCTCCATCACGGCCCTACAAGCCCTTGAAGCAGTTTTCATGCCGTCTTTGATCCCTCTTTGCTTTAAGTTCATTTTCGTCATCTGTTCCTCATGCATGTCTACATTTTCATTCCTACCAGAATATTCCTTTCTGTTCCATCAGCCTGATCAGGTTTGTCTCTGCCCTTCTTAAGGGAGAATGATGAAAATCAGACCCAGACAGCTTTTTCAGTGAGTTCACTCATCTATTACTAAATTTTTCTCTCCTAGGGGGAAGGGGAAGGGACTGTTAGTAAATGTATCAGATGCCAGCAAAATGGACATTTTTATGGGAAGTGATACTAATAAAATTTTTTGTTGTATTCTAGTTGGGTCTATGACAGTCTTAATCTGTCAAAATAGATGAGAACATATACTAATCTATAATTTGTAAATTATCATTCCATTTGTATTTCTACTGCCAAATGTAAATTTTTTTAAAGAAAAAGATTAAGCTCTTCTGCCTTATTCCTTAAAGATGGGTAGAGACCCCAAATGACTTTATTAAGGAATAAAGTATATAAATTTCAGCAAATATAATTGAACTGCTCACATCCTATACTTCCTAGGTCCATAGATACTACAGGAAAAGTAAGGCATGAGAAGGAAAATTAGACTAGAGGCATAATCTGCATTTTGTCCACTTCTCTCCTCCCAGAGGACACTACCTCTTGTCCACGTCATCCAGGTGTACATGGGATCAGACCTGTCAACAGCTGAGCAAGAATAACTGAAGCCATTGTAGCATAATGATGAATGTGATGTTGATTTCGATTCTTCCTGGAAGTGGATACTTCAAATCCCAAGCTGTCAAAGAGTCCGAAGATAATTTAATACATATCTTTTTAGGTCTACTGATGAAAACTGCTACATAAGTACAACATAGCATCATAATTGTTATTTATTATTGTTATTGAAAATGCGTTTGGTCAACCTGATGGTGAGACCAACTGTAAGATGGGTATTGACAAGCCGTCATCTGATTTAATAATCTTTCTGGCCATTTTTATTTATAAATGAATCTTCCATCGACATCAAATTCTCATTAGCATCATTAGCATTCTACACTCTCCTTGGTAGGATCATGTAAAATTTATGGGCTCAAATTTCTATTAAATGCAATGCATGCTGCTGGGTTATTATTTATACTGAGCATTCTGGAAGCCTGGGATCATACTATCTAGTAAATAAACATTGCATTCAGTGATATCACCTTTCATTTTAAAAGGGTCTTTAGAAAGCTTTTAAAATGGCACAGGGATGTAGCACTCAATATTAAGACTGGAAGGAATGGAGCAATCATTTATGTGTATGGAATTTCTGGGTAATAAGTGCAAATTAATATTACAGAGAAATTGATGGGAACAAAGTACATTTAAATTGAGGTAGGATCCTCAGATTAAGAGCAATGATCTTTCATATGTTTATTTGTCCAGAGAGTTTCCAATCACTATAAAAAAACCCACAGTTCTTCACGTTGTTCTCAGTTGTAACATGGGCATAACTCTGAACACTGGTCAAATGATGAAGCATTTTTTGCAAAGACCCAACAACAGCTGCTGCTTATTGAGTTACCCACACCACTTCCTGAAGAATGTGATTTTGTTTCAAAGATAGCCAAGCACTGACCAGGCTGCCTCAGCTTAGTTTGAGCTATGATAACGTGGCATGTTGTTATCATATTATTATTAGGTACACTTCATTAAGTGATTCCAGATCCTTCTCCCTATTACTTGGAGAGGGAGGCTTTACTGACTTTTGGAGACTATAAATAAAAATGGCACTTTTATGATTAAAAGAGAGACAATTGTAAGAAGATTTGTATGATGTTTTAGAAAAATTAGAAAATTTCATAAACACAAATGCAAGAAAGATTCATGGAGTAGAATTTGGATTGCACAATGCATGGAAGCTTCCTGGAATCTGTGAACTTCTTAGGGTTACAAGAAAGATGCTGACTTGGTTGCCAAGCCCCACTCCTATGGGATTAAGTTTAAGACTGACTTTCAAAGCATTTCTTGTGCTGCAAGATTTTGGAATGTCTCTCCAGTGAGACAGCTAAAATACCATCAGTACTTTTAACTCATTCAACTTAACTCCACTCTACATTTTCAAACTCTTTTTCAGCTAAGCAATGAAAACAGGGAGAGAATTTTTTGCTTAACTTAAAATGTATTATTTTTATACTTCTCCTGAAGGGAAAAGTAAACTTTTTTTGTCATCTATAAATTCTTGATCTGCAATAAAATTATCTTTCAAATTGAATTATGACAACTAGAAAAGAATGCAATATATCCATACAGCTCCATACAAGATGACCATCATCATCAATAAATTTTGTTAGCCTCATCCAAAGTCATAAAAAATATGTTGAGCATTTAAAAAAAGAATTTCAGAATACAATTTAACCTGAAAATCTGACCTTTAAAGTTTTATCCTAAGGGCATACATAAGGATATTCAAAAATATTTGACTACAGTGATGTTCCCTGCAGAGTTGTTAGTAACAATAAAAAGGTCTTCTCCATGAGGTAAAATACTAATGGATATTAATAATTGTGTTCTATGACTATAGTTATATATTGGTAAGATGCCCATTTGGAAAGAGTAGTGTGATTATGGGTGGCTTTTATTTCCCTTCTTTCTGACTGTTTATATTTTCTCATTTCTCAAAATTGAATACTTATAACTTGCATAACAAATAACTTCTTTAAAAAATATTTATCAGTATAATACAATAATGTATTTCTTCGGCATTGCCCATTCTTTTCTGAGTGTTCTGAAAACTGGACTGACATTATTGACAATACAGAAATCCACGATCCTATCTAACCATTTCTGCTGAAAGTATTCTTTAAATTGATTATTTTTCTATTTATATGCATCAATTTATAAAGGGGATCCATAACAACTTCCAGTCTGATGTCTGTAATCAATTAAAAAATGACAAAACCCAAACAACTTTAGGATGAGGTTCAGCTTTTCTAGGGGCATGATGGATTTCAAATTTTGATTCTTAAAAAATTACTCTGCTAGTGTGTCTAGCAGCCATGATTTAACTTTGACATATTAGTTAAATAAAGTAGGTATTTCATGGGGTACTTCTAGAATAATGTTACTGCAAGACCTTTGGGAGGGGGGCCATGGCTCTTAGGTAAGGGGGATATGAAAGCTACTTCCTAGAGAACAGTGCCTAGAACATATTGACCCATTGATAAATGTTGAGTAAATATTAGTTATGCAAGGGCGACCCTGAAGAGATTTGGCAATTTCCTTATCATTTGCTCATTCAAAGACATTAACTGAGTGCCAACTATGTGCAAAGTGTTGGGTATACAGGTGGCAGGAATAAAAAACATTCCAGAGCAATTTGTGATCTAGTGTGGGAGATGCACACAAGTCATATCATCCTGATATAAATTTAGGATATAAAATTATAGAGAAATAGGTGAAGGGAATTATGGGAACACTGAGAAAGGTAGGGGGACCAACAGGTCCTGGATTGCCCAAGACTCTCTTGGTTTTAGCACTGGAATTCCTGTCACAGAAACCCCTCACTCTCAGACAAACAAGACGTTTGGTCACCCTAGAAAGGGCATCTGACCCCACTGAGACCTTCTGGAGGAGGTGACCTCTGGACTTCTGGGCTAAGTCTCCAAGCTAAGAAGGGATTAGCAAGGCTTGGGTAGGTTGTATGGGGTGGGTTGGGTGGGCATGAGGGGCAGATTCTAGGCAGACAAGGCCATCTGAGCAGAGAGCCAGCACAGTGTCTGAGAGGATCCATGAAGCAGTTTTTGCATTGCTCAAACACTAGCTGCCTAGAAAGGAGCTGGGAAAAGATGAGTTCTCAGGTAACCAAGGCTGCACCACAGAAGTGGGAGGAGGGTCTGAGGTGGGGATGGCATGAAGGAGGTTAAACGAGGACATGGGGAGACCTGGTAGACCAGGAGTCTGGGAGCCTGTTGTCCTCATTGGATCAGAGTGTCAGTGACTCCAGCAGGGTGGGGGAAGGTCCCACATCAGCCCAACAGACACACAAAAGAGGAACAGCGTTGAGCATTGGGAAGGGGCCTGAAGACAACGGATCCTGCTGCTGCGGATCTGAGAGGGGAACTGAGAAGAGCAACGGGTGAGGGCCACCTCCTCTTGTCAGCAGATATGGGTCTGCTGAGGTCTCTCTGGACTTAGGAATAAGCAGGATAAAACAAAGCTACTAAACATTAAAAATTACTCTAGCTCAAGAAGAAAAAACACTCGGAGGATCATTATTCAGAGGATGCCATTGTTTACCAAGGTAATCAGAAGAAAATAATTTGAAAATTAAGATGCAAAAACATATGGTCTCTAGAAAACAGCAGAAGAAAAGTTTGATGAGAAGACAGTGCCATAAATAGAAGCCTGGAAGGAATGAGGAAGGATGAAAAAGAAAGCAAACACGAAACAGGATCAAAAGCTTCATTACGTACTGTCAGCTTCAGAATTGATGCTGCAGAAAATAACGGAGGTATTTAGAGCTCTCCCAGAACACAGAAGTAAAGGATAAAAAGATGAGAAAAGTGGAAGAACAGATAAAATGCAAAAGGGACAGAAGACAGCTACTTCACATGTCGTTATAAATATTTATGAAAAAGGTCATAATGATTGGAAAAGAAGATAGTTGGAAAAAAGTATATAACCAAAATGACATTCAGGCACATTTTCTTATAATATGATTATACATTTAATTGTCATAAAGTTGCAACCATACTATATAGGGAGAGTTTTGTTTCTTTCTTTTCTCCTGAGCATTATACTATGAACATTTCTCCATGTCATTAGATATATTGCACAGAGATTTTTAATGGCCACATATTGTTTTCTCATATGACTATACCATAATTTATTTAAGTATTCCATGATTGTATTTCAAAATTTTTCTTTTATGCAAATCATGCTTCAGTGTCTAGTTTTGTGTATAAATTGTTTCTTAGGTCACACATTATTTCTGGATAATTGTTTCTTAGATCACACATTATTTCTGGATAATAATTTCCCTAGAAATTGAATTACTGGGTCAAAGGACATGTAAAGCAGTGGTTCCCAAACTTTTACCAAGCAATTAAAAACACAAAAACAAAAAAGAAAACACGAAGGATCAAAACAGGGTTGTCCACTTTTTCATTTTGTCCAGTAAGTACATTAAGTCAAGTAAGTACTATGATATCATTTGGTCATTTGTAACAGAGAAAATATTTTACACCAAATATTAGAAAGGATGTAATCTCATATAAAAAACTGTCTTTAAGCTGAATTATTTAGTTCTGTGGAACACTCAGCATATTGTCTTAATCGCTTTTTTTTAGGAGGTATCAGGGATTGAACCCAGGACCTTGTACATGCGAAGCAGGTGCTCACCCACTGAGCTACGTCGGCTCCCCTTTATTGCTTTTTTATTCTACTCCACGCCAGCGACAATGTTGTCGTGAATGGATGCTGATCCATTGGTTGGCCCTTTGGAGCTCTGCACTGGGCCAGTAGACCCCAGCAGAGCATGCCGCCTCTGCAGTCTTGCAATGCCTCATTTGTTATTGTGAAGCTGTGACTTCTTCTAACTTTTCAATGTTGCATTGTTGCACATTCTGTAGATGGGTGGACTTCAGTCAAAGATGTCATTTAAAGTTCTTTTTCATAGTCCTGAAGGCATCAGTGACTTTGTCAGCACTGCCTAGTGCAGGTTGGCCCTTTCTCCATTGCCAGAAAGCACCCTGTGAGTGAAGCACTGAGGGAGGTGGATGCCCTGGAGCCGTCTTTAAAGGCACAGGCTCTGTTCCAGAGAGTCCTGGAATCAAATCCTGGTTCCTCCACTTCTCTGCAGTTTGGCAAGCCTGAGCTGGTATGTGATGGGCAAGCCTGGATTTCCTCACCAGCAAAATTATGGCTAATTCGGCTACCTACTTCATAAGGCAGTTGTATTAAAAAAAAAAAAAAAATCAACCACATCACTTAATGCAGTACCTGGCACATTCTGAGTGCTTAGCAAATGTTATCTATTCTTTCTAGAAAGTTCCATTTATTTTCAAACACTGGAAATCAGGGGGCAGCAAACTGTGTCTGTAAAGGGCCACATAGTAAATATTTCAGGCTTTATGGGTCCTAAGGTTGCTATCAAAACTACTCAACTCTGCTATTATAGCTAAAAAGCCACCATACTCAAGATGTGACAGAATGAGCATGGCTGCATTCCAATAAAACTTTATTTATGGACACTGAAATTTGAATTAAATATAATTTTCACATGTCAAGAAATAGTCTTCTTCTGATTTTTTTCCAACATTTTGAAAATGTAAAAAAAATATTCTTAGTCCAAGGGCCATACAAAAACAGGTTGGCTTGGGGCCTGTAGTTTTCCAATCTCTGCTATAAACCATAGAGAGATTTTGAAAGAATTGTGTCCAGCAGTACTTTTGTAAAACATTTTCTCCTCTCAAAGACTAAAAATAGCTATTTTTGAAAGGAACAGCTTAAAATCCTTGCCCTGATATATGGAAGTAAAATTGTAGAATTGTTTGTGGTATAAAAATCCCTAGTCCCGTCTCCTAATTCCTGGAGCAGGTTGCTGAGGCCCAAGAGGTTATGAGCTGCTGGTCAAGGTCACAGCAGAAGCCCGCCCTGGTTAGAATGAGGGTGAACCCAGAATGTTCCTGACTGCCAGCCTGGTCTTTCCACTGCATTCCTTTAAAATCCATACTTCATTGTTAACGAGACACTGAGATTTTTCTTCGTCAATGAAAAGCTTATACACAACTTTGTTCCCCTGGGAAGAAAAGATAAACAATAATTTCACATGGTAATTTTCCAAATTTCTGTACCATAGCTATGTATCCAAACACAGCTGTAGGAAGGCACAAGTTGGCTCCAGGCAAAACAAAACCAGGGCGTGTTACTTGTTCAATGAAATGCTCTTCATGCCCCGCTGCCCCAACCAAAAAAAAACCAAAAACCAAAAACCAAGGCAGTTGCTGACAATGTCCTTCTATTCACTTTCCATTTGAATGGTAGGAAACAATCAATACTGGAGCCTACAGAAGTGACTGTGTGTGTGCTGCACGCGTGTGTGTTCACAGGGGTGTGCAAGAGCCAGAGAGGATTGCTATTTCAACCAAAATATACATTCACTGGTGGTTAGTACAGTCCTTTACTCCATGATAAGAATTTTAAGCAAAGGGCGTCTTGGGAAGCATTCTCAAAGCACTGAGCTTTTTCTCCTGTTGTTAGAGAAGTTGCAGGTTTGAAGAAAACTCATGCCGAAAATAGAGTTCCTATTCATCCCCCTCCCCCCACACAGGTTTCCCTACTGCTGACATGTAACATTTTGCGTTAGTGTAGTAGTTTTGCTATAATCCATGTAAGAATATTATTAAAATTAAACTATTAACTATAGTCCATAATTTGCATTAGGGTTCACAGTTTGTGTTGTACCCATCTGTTTTTTTTTCCTAAATTTTAATTCTAGTATTATATACACAACATAAAATTTCCCCTTTTAACCCCTTCAAATATATGTCAGCGCTGTTAATTTCATTCACAGTGTTGTGCTCCCATCACCGCCAGCCATTACCAAAACTTTTCCAATACCCCAAACAGAAACTCTCAATGAGATTTTGATTAAATTTTATTTATATTTTATACTTGGTTTTGGAGTTCAGAACTATCCTTACACTTGTGCCAAAATGCTAAAATAGGATTTTAGATCATTTTAATTTTTCCTTCTCAATATTTTTCTAATTTTTCTGCAATATGTATACATACATATGCAATTTTTAATAATATTTAAAATAGTAAGAAGGTGAAGAACATTGTGTATTGTAGGATAGTGTTTTTTTCCAAAGAAAAAGATATGCATTCTTATATTTTATAGAACTTTATGGAATGTTTCCATGCATCAGAGTAGCCACTAATTCCTTAAAACATGGTTTCTTAACCATTTTTGTTCCACGGACCCCTTTGTCAGTCAGGTGAAATGAATACTACTGTAATTGATTTATTGCATACATCCGTAAGTGAAGGAAATGCTAGATTTCAGTTAGAGGTCAGAGAAAATAAAGATAATAAGTTGATTTTTTTTCAATTCAAGCTCACAGACCCCCTGAAAAGTTTCCATGGACCGCCCCCCCCCGCCCCGCCCCCGGCGGGTAAGAACCCCTGGCTTGAAAGATGGCTAGTCTGAATTGAGATGTGCTGGAAGTATAAACTGCACACTGGATTTCAAAGACTTAGTAGGAAAAAAGTAATGTAGACTATCTCATTGATATTTCTATATTGTTTACATATTGAAATGATAAGCTTTCCGTTATAGTGTGCTAAATAAGACACAATATTAAAATTAATTTCTCCTGTTTCTATTTAATTTTTTCATGTAGCTACTAGAAAATTTTAAAGTGTATTTGTGGATTGCATTGTATTTCTACTGGGCAGTGCTGTTACAGACGCTAGGCTGTTATGGAACGCCTCTGGGACCATTTAAAAACGTTACTAGTGGTTAACTCTGGGGAGTAAGCCTGGGAGACCTGAGGACAGGGATTGGAAGGAGACTTTCGTTTATCTTCTCGTTGTGCCGTTTACCATTTTTCACACATGCATATACCACCTATTTAAACTTTTTAAAGAATAATTTAAAATAATTGAATTCTTAAATAAAATTCTACAATAAAAGTACTACTGTTATTGTTGATAACGGTTATTTTCTTTTCCTTTACTGTTCAAAAAATAGCTTTCAGGGCCTGTTATTTCTTTTTGCTACTAAGTGTGTGTTCGTGTGTGTGTTTGTGTGTGTGCTAAATTTTATTGTGGACAGAATTAGATCCTATTGTCTTCACAATATACTAGAGAAAATTAGATTTTGTAGATTTCACTTAGAGATAGAAATAATAGTTTACGGGGGAAAATTAAAATATATTTCCAAAATATCCAGTGTTAAGAGGGAGAGAGTAGACAGTAAATAGAATCTAAAATCCTGGCTTGGGAAACATCTTACACCAAGGACACAACTTAATGATCCTGTGGTTATTTAAAATAGCAAATACTTTTTTCCACTGACATAGAAATGCAATTGTTTGCTTTTAATATAAATTCAGTGTGCTTTCCTCATAAAAAGAAATCACCTGCAAGGCAATGACCTTTATAATTAAACACTGTATCTATTCTAACATTTATTTTTCATGAGGAATCATTTCCTCAATTATAGCCAAAAATCAAATTCTGTGAATTTCATAATTATGAGTGTATTGCTAACAATCTAGTTCATCACAATCTTAAAAAAATCAGTTAAATTCTAAAAATTTAAATTGTCTCAGGACAATTTGTGTTCATTTAGCTTGTTTTTCTAATAGTATAAAATGTGATAAATTAAATAAAACTCATGTTAAGATTCTAATTACAGCAATATCATCATTTAGTAGTAGATTAAATCACATGAGATTGCCCTTGTAAGATTATCATTGACTAAAAAACGGCAATTTTACAAGGTTTCAACCCAATTCATACAGAAGTTTCATCACGTCTCTACTGTCTTTTGGGAAATGCCTTATGTTCCAAGGAAGATGGGTCGCTGTTTCCTTATGTATATATTTAGTTTATTTATTTAGCCATATTTCTCAAGCATCTACTTTGTAATTAAACAAAAATTGATTGTCTCTTTTAGCACATCCATTCTTCTGTAAGTAGTTTTCCAAGCTATTAAATGATTCTGTCTTTTATTTTGTGGTCTTCTGAAAAGTCTTAATGCTTGGAGAACTCAACGTAGTCCAACTGCTGACACATTTTAGCTGTTGACTTCAGCTGTTTACCAACTTGGCGTGCCGAAGCCTCAGCGTGCCGTTCACCATTATAGATTGCAAACTATGAACAAAGTGGTTTCCACTAAAAACGAGCCACCTCTTTCATGCATTAAAATGCCTTTCTACATTTCTACAAGAGGGAAGAGTATTTTTAAAACTATCTATTCGTGTATTCATTCATTTATTTAAGAAGTACTCACACAGTTACAATTTGGCTCCAATCCACATTTCCTGTAATTTTCTTCCCCCTTACTCGTTGTATCCTTAGTACTAGCCACAGAAGATTACATATTCTTCTTTGACTAGTCCAGGAGTTAGACCTCTGTGCCTTCCATCAGGTATGGAATATTCTTTCACGTTCTTTGCCCCACTTGCCTTATATATCAGGGACTTTGTTAAACATCCTTTAAAGTCTAGCTTAATCAATGTCTCTTCTGTGATGCTCTCTCCAAGTCCCTGGGTAAAACCAGCCCTCCTGTCACCAATCTCTGCTTGTTGTTTCAATACCCTCTACTCTTAGGTACTGTGGTTATTGTGGACATTCCTTCCTCTCTGTTAGATGATATCTTCTTTTGGGGGGAGGATTGTGTCTAGCATAGTATCTTAAACATGGAAGGATCTCAATGAGACCTATAGAATGAGTATTGCTGGGAAGGGTATAGCTACCAGGGGCAATGGGCTGTCATTTGAGTTCAAGGGGTCATCATGCAGAAGGAGACAAAAGTTCCTTAAATGCATGTGACTCTTGGGGAGTGGAGGCTGAGAGCTTCTGGAAGCTTCAGTATTTGTTGCTGTAGATAAGCCCAAGGATTTTGGGGAAGACAGCATGCTCTGAGGCAAGGCCAGCTTGCAGGCTGTTGCTGATTCTAGGTTTGCGCAGACAGAGTGAAGACATCTCTGCTCCAGACTGGGGATCTTGAGGCTTACCTGTGTTGAGTTTTTGTAAATTCCTCTGTCGTCCCACACACTTCTTATTCTTTTTATTTTGTTGGGCCAGCACTTTCTAGAATTCCATCAGCCATATCTTAATTTCATGAGCTTTCCTGAGAAGAGTTTCTGCTTGGAATGTAAGGGATTTTCCCCCACCGTGGGCATATATCTATGATCTGATGAAAGTCAATGAATCGAGTAATTGAATGCATTTAATAGGAGGTTTTAAAGTCAGCTTTGTTGGGATGCATCTATTTATTATATTATGGATAGAAAAGGAATACCTGCTTCAATTTGAAAGGAGAAGGAAGATTTCTTTATTTAACACTGGAAAATCAGCAAGTACAGAAATAAAATATACAAGTCTGCCATGGCACCAGATAGAAAATGAGCCTTTACTAAGCTGAATTACTAATGGTAACTCAGGCCTACTTAAAAATTTAAGCTTTGAAGGGTAGCGTTTAGGGATAAAAAGATTGCTTCGGGGGGAATCTCATGATTCCTTGATGCCCAGCTTCCAGGATTTGCTACATTGAAATGATAGTTCTTTGAGCATTAATGTTTATATAACTGCTATTTTTACAGACATTTAAATTATAGAGAACAGCAATTGTTGAGGGAAAGAAAGCAGTATAAATAAATAGAAGCTAGAATTTTCCCCCTTCAGAGTTAAGTGTTTGCTATTCCTAGCAGAGAATACTTGTGCTATTTGTGTGAGGTTTTTCTTTGGGCTAGCAAAAACTGGTTTCCCCCAAAATAAAAACGTTTCAAGTAGGAAAACATACAGTAGGCTAATAAAACGGTTTTTGATTCACCACAAGTGATACAACCACGTAGTTCTAGTTTTTTAAGAAGTATGTTGGCTCGCATTAGCTGTCTCTGTCATTTTTAGAAAATAAAGCAAACTGAAAACAAAACAAAATCAGGAAGAACAAATAAGTAGAGCTAAGTTTCACATTGTATGTCCTTAGCTTGGGTACGATGTATATCCCACGTTATTTAGTAGCTTAGGATTTTATATCCCAAAAGGCATGTTGGGCAGGGCTTAAGCCATTCCCAGGTGAGTGTAACCAAGACGCTGAGGGGGTCTTCAGTGAGGGGGTCTTCAGGGCAGTGGGAAGGGTGTGGAATGAGCGTGAGGAAGTGAACCCTGAGGGCGTGACCACATGTTCCTCTGCCCACTGTCTCTGGTATGACTATCATCAGCTTCCCTTTCACTCTCAAAAGTGTCCCAGTTGTTGAGCCAAACACCGAGGCATTGCTGCTAACCAGAGTCTATAGTTTATATTATTACGTTTACACTCTGCTGTACAGTTCCGTCAGCCTTGACAAATGCGTAATGTCACATGTCCGTCATTGCAATATTATGCAGAAGACTCTCACCGCCCAGATCTGCCCTGTTCCACGTACTTCATTGTCCTCCCCCTTCTGTAAGTACTAGTGTGGGTGCAGGTTGTGTGCGAATTCCCTATACTTTCGGTAAATCTTCTGTAAATGTAAATCTAGCACTTCTCTAAAAATAAAGTTTAAAAAAATACAAAGACGTGCCCAAGCTTGGACGGTAAATTGTATAGTTACCTATAACTTCGGATGAAGACCAAGGATAGGGGGAGGCACCAAGCTGAAGCCTCCTGTAAGCTCCGCAAGATCCCCCAAGTGCCACCTCAAGGAAAGGCAGGGTCTGTACTCTTTGAAACGGACGATTGATGCCTTCTCAGTCTTACACAAAACATGAATAATAGTCCCTTTCAAAAAGACTTAGCTATTTTCATTGACCTGTAACTCATAAGGGGCAGCATCAGCGGAGTTCCCAACCGGCGCATCCCATTCCCACCCCCAGCGGCATCCGCTGGATTTGCTTAAATCCCTATATAGAAACATCTGCAGTCCTCGCTGCCGAGAACTGTCCTGAAAAGGGCGGTACTGAGGGTGGACAGTTAAAACATGGGTGATGTTTGTAGAAAGGGACAAGGGAACCTGGCCAGGGATCAGCCCAGTCAGAGGAAAGGAAGAGATAAAGTAGCCCAGGAGGGGCAACAAAGGAAAAGTGGAATGCTTTGAGGATGGGACGGTATTAGGACACGTTCAGTGTCGTAGATTCCTGGAGGTGCCGCAACACAATCAGCACAAACCGCGGGGCTTGAAACCACGGAAATTCATTTTATCACAGTTCTGGAGGTCAGCAGGCAGAATCAGTGTTCGCAGCGCCGTGCTCTCGCAGGCTCTGGGGAGGAGCCCTTTCTGGCCTCTTCCGGCTTCTGGTGGCTGCGGCAATCCTTGCCATTCCTTGGAGTGGAGCTGCTTCACTGCAATCCTTGCCGCCATGTTTACATCAGCTCCTCTCTGTGTGCCTGTGCCTTGGATCTCCCTCTGCCTTTTTCTCGTTTTGTATTTGGGGCACATCCTGAATCCAGTATGACCTCAAGTTTCCTGATTACATCTACAAGGCCCTTTTTTCCAAATACAGCCACATTCACGGTGCCGGGTGCACATACCTTTTAGGGGACCACAGTCCAACCCACTGAGTTTGGGAAGAGCTGCTTTTACTCAGATTTACGAAGGAAAGAGAACATGTTGTTGGAGAGCTACATCTATTGGCTCTAGGAGACTCATGAAAACGTCTTCCTGCCTCCTGGTTGCCCTCCGCACTCTCCCTCGCGGCCTCCCCATGGGCATTCCGCACCTGTCCTGGACGATGCCCAGGATCCGGACCTGCACAGTTTTAAACTCATCTGTTTGGGCTGGGGGGTGGGGGTGGTTCATTTCCCTTTTACATGAGAAAGCAAGGAAGCTGACATCACGGGAGGGGGCAGGGCTCCATTTCACCCCTTGCAGTCGTAGATTTTCATTTAACAGGGGCCTTCTGCAGGTAATGCACTGACTCTGGTGGTGATGGTGGTGGAAACAGCACGTCACATAGTACCCAGAGCCTTACACTGTCATTGACATCATGTTGCGTCAGCACTCACCCCTCGCCAAGGGAAGGGCAGCTGTGTGTCTGCCTGCTGCTCCCAGTCTATGCCTTTTCCTTGGCAAAGCAAAGTCCTTCCAGATCCCTTTGATCATTTTCTCATTCGAAGCCAAAAATAAGCCTTGTTATACACTGTGTCTGGAACATCCTCCTACCTTCCAAGCCATATTGGTTTTTTCTTTTTTTCAGCTCTGCATTGATTTCAAAGTCTTCCTTCTCCAGGTGGGTTTAAATAATGTGATGACATCACCACCTTAGACTTCACTAAGATGGTGATTTTTTTAAAGCAAATGTTTCCTTTTGAGTAAACACCTAAGAGCCAAGTCGTTGTGCATTATATTGTGACCTTTGCACTGGACAAGGCTGGAGATGTAAATTTATGAAACTAGATTGCAAAGCCTAATTATGTGGGAGTAAAGGCATCTCCAGAAATTCCTGGATCTTTTACATCGGAGCGGCTTTGGGCAAGCCATCCCATTCAAGTGTGAATGATTTATAGTAAAAGTATTTGAGGAACCTATGGAAGATTCATCCCTACTGAATGAAGCAAGAAAAAGGCTGGAAGCTGATGGCCTCAGAATACAGAAAAGAGTAAGGAACATTAGCATTATTTTTCCTCTTCATCTTAAGACTCTCATATTTCATTTGAATTCTGAAAAAAAAAATGCTCAGTTCACTGGATGGTTTGATTAAATAAGCATTCTCTACTTAAATGCTGAAAATAAATATCAAGAGAATAATTGCACATGCCAAGTGTGTTCAGTGAAGCAATATGTGTAGGCAGTGTTGGGAACAGTGACACAATGATTATCTGTGCATAACTTGGTCATAATATCATCACTGTCTAGACTACTAGATAATTAGTATCCAGACATACTATAGCTCAGATTGAAGAGAGTCATTAAATAAAATGAAAGACAGAGTAGTCCTGTTTGGGAAAGAAAGACCTAGTTCATTCTTCTCTAGAAAGTTATGTTTTAGAATTTAACATCAGATTGAGATAGGCTTTTAGGTTCAGCTTTCTTTTATGAGTCTCTGCTTGGTTCATGTTTCTGTGAATATTGGTAATGCCAGTTATTCCTTCCAAATATCCAGTTAACTATTTTCATATATATTTGGTGCAAGGCATATTTGTTTGATGTGATAATTTCCCCAGTTTTCACCTCTTCAAGCTTCTTCCTCCATCTTGCTTTAAAGGACAGATTTTAGTATTTAAGGAAACATCAGCATTTGAATGGAAGTCCCTGTATAAAAGATGCTGAGCCAGAAAATTCCTCAGAGAAGGCTAACAAAATCTAAACAGCACCACCTATAAGAAAAGAACAGCATGCACCTTCCAAATCGTTTTTACCCCTTTAACTACTAGAGATTATCTGTGATATAAATTCATAGAGTGGCAGAGACTGCTGTGTGTTCACAAATTCCCGATTCCTGGTTCCTGCTGCAGCCCCTGGACCACATTTCCTAGCTTCTTTTGCCATTGGGTGGGGTCATGTCACTCAGTCTTGGCCAATGGAAGGTGGGCAGAAGTAATGGATGCCACTTCTGGGTCTGGCCGTAAAAACTTTCCACGCAGTTCTCCACCCTCCCTCTCTTCTGGCCGCTACCTAATGTAGGCGAGGACCACAAATCCTAGGGGATAGTAGAATCAGGAAGAAGGAAGCCTGGGTGTCAAGTCACTGTTGGAAGGAGAATAGCTCCTCCTAGACGTCCTGTGTTCATCTATTGTATGAGTGAGAAATATATTTTGATTTTGTTAAGCCCATAAACTTTTTGGGCTGCTTGTCACAGCAGATAGTCCACATGGAGTAATATATATGGTTAACACCATAGCAATTTAACTGGCAGGCTAAAATAGAGTTCTTTCCAAGTACGCCCAGGGTAGTAAAAGTCTACTTTTCATATGAGTCTAAGGAACTACATCTGTGTAGTTTATTGTAAGCCGTTCTTTGCATGGATGTGTCCAATTCAATCAACATGTTCTCTGTAGACTCTCTATTGACTTTTAATGCCAAACCTCATGGAACATACATACCTTTCAATACAACATGTGTGGTCTACATATATACAGGAAACATTAATATTCACATCCACAAAAGCAAATGCAACACCCGGTCGAGAAAAAGGTCAGACAGAGCCAAACAAAGGGACATTCTACAAAATACCTGATCAATAGTCCTCAGAACTGCCAAGGTCCTCAAAACAAAGAAAGTCTGAGAAACGGTCACAGCCAAGAGGAACCTGAAGAGACACAACAAGTAAGAGCAATGTGAGATTCTGGATGGGATCCTGGAACAGAAAAAGGACATTAGGTAAACAGCAAGGAAATCTGAATAATGTATGGGCTTTAGTTAATAATAATGCATCAATATCGATTCATTAGTTGTGATATATGCATCATAGCAGTGTAAGGCATTGACAATAGGAGAATCTGGGTGTGGGGTATGCTACAATTCCAGCTTTCTCTGTAAATCTAAGGCTATTTGAAAGTTAAAATTTTATTAAATTTTTTAAAAAGTAAACATATTTTCACAAAATGACTGGCAGGAAAAATCTCAAATTGCTTTTCAAATACAACTGGTTGACCACTGGTGGTGAAACTTGTGTACCTCAGGCATTGCTGGCACGGAGAGGGGCCGTGGCCTGCACACACAGCAGCTGTTGTTAGCAACTGCGGTGTTTTGGTTTTTTGGTGATCAGGAAGCAGAGTTGTAAGCATTCATCTTGCTGACCTGACATTGATGAATACAAGTCAGCACAAGCGGGAAGGGCCTGATGTTGGGAGCGGGGAGTTGCCAGTTTGCCTTATGCCAGGATGGTCCCATGAAAATCCATTTAATCGCAACAGCCTTGGAGGGTGATTTTACTTTCCATCTGCTCTGTCTTGTCTCGCTATCTGAAGTGCATATTCCTTTAAAGACTGTGTTTTATTCATCTTGCCCTCTCGCAATCCCCACAACCTCCCTCCCCCCCACCCCCCCACACACTCGCACTGTGACACACGTGCTGAAGACCCTCACGCATAGTAGGTGCTTTAGAAAGAAGCATCATCCCAAGGTACATGGAGCAGGGCAACCATCCCAGGCAGAGGGCTTTGAGTCTTTGGATCACGATCGAGTTTTTCAATCAATAACCATCCAGGATTATAGACAGGAGGGGACCACTACCGAAATTAAGCAAAGAGGTGTGAAGGTGGCGAATGTGTGGAAACCCTGATATACAACCAAGAAAGCAGAGAGTGATGCATTTTATCCTGACTACTGCTTTTCTTAAACATATGTCAGCTCTCAAACTGTTGAATTAATTAATGTTGACTTTTACCCTGCAGTAAAAACATAACACGCAAGATACAAAAAGCCAGCTTTCAAAGGCAGATGCTGAAACAGCAAAGTTTCTTCTAAAAATGAGTACTTAAGAAAATGGCCATTTTAAGTGGCAGGGCACCAACATGGTTACATGTGTATTTATTTTTCTATGGGACAAGTGTGTATATTGTGGGTTGTGAGTGGAACCCTGGCCAATCCTGGACAGGCATAAAGGAATCATTTAGGGCCCTTCAAAATCATTAGGAATATTAGCTCTGACTTGAAATGAGTAAAATGCACAAACTTCTGGCAAAAGGGGAACGAGTTCTGCTACTTTTCAATTTTTTCAAAGTGAGCTTCAGCAGGATGAACCATTTCAGAGCAGAGTGCCTTCCTAAGCAACTGTCAGCGCCACACAGCATCCACGCCACGCTCTGGCTTTGGCTGGCCCTGGCCCTCCACCCTGGTATGTGGGAAACTCAGGACTCACCCTCCTGGGGTCTGGCATGCGGCCCCTGCAGAGGAGCGTGAATGCCCTTCTTTACCTGGACGTGGATGATGGGCACATGGTAACGGCCATCTTTCCTCAGGAGTTCAGCACTTGATCCAAAGGGCTCATCACCTCCACCCTCCACTTCCCTGAGCTTGTTTTGCCCCTCTCACAGACGATGAGGAATATGTCTATTTGCTGATCTTTAAATAGAGAGCCACTGGCATCTGGATTACTGAAACCATTCTCTTCAAACATGGCGATACATAGCTGGTTTGGAAGACAACATTTGGACAGGTAAGTTCAAAAAAAAAAAATGAGTGTATGCGTCCGCATCATTCCAATCACATATATTATAACTTTGGACAAGCCTCTTGACCTTGCAATCTCCTAGTGATTTTACCTTTTAAAGACAGATTGGCTTAGGTCAGAGTTTTTCACATCTTGGGCATCAATTTAATGGATTGCAACAGCATTTAAAAATAAAGAATAGAACAGAATACAATAGAGTCAATCAGATTTTTTTTAAATGGGTAGTAAGTGTAAGTATTGGTTTCAAGAAACATCTTATTAAAACACTTCCACATATACATATGTGTCCACTACATTATGAAATGTCAAATGCGTGGTGAATTCTGAAAGCCACTGGCAGAGTCGTTGCTCTGATTTCCTTAATGTGGGACAAAGCTCTTTCTCGCTGTGCTGGATGTCTTCCTGGCCCCTACAGCCCGCCTCTCCATCCTTCTCCAGGCGGCTCTTATGCTTGAGGATGGTCTCTGAGGGCTGCCTTAATGGATCCTCTTTCTCTCTGGCTCCCGCTTGGGTTGAGCTAATGGGGAGCCCAGCAGGACATCGCGGGAGCTTGGAGAATGAAATCAGGCTTCACATCCCCAGCTCCCACCCCATGGAGTCCTTTGGGGCAAGCTGTGTCTCTCCGTGGAGGTCACAGCTTCTCTGGAAGCAGCTTGCTCTCAGGGGTCTCTCTGTCTAATTCCAGTAGCCACTTGTCCCCCTCCTTGCCTAATGCACGGACCCTGTGGTCACTCAAGACCCTTTAATAAATTCAGCCCGTTGATAGACTCACCTTGGATTCTCTTAATTTGAGTATTCCACCTGTTTCTTCTGGAACTGTGACAAGCACAACAAAGTAGTTTTAAATTTTAGTAGTGTATAGACTTTATTCAAAATAATTTATTTATAAGTTAAAGTTGATAGAGAAGAGGTGAAAGATCATTGTGTTCTGGAAAGTGTTCATTAGGTGGGTGGGAAGGTTGCTATATTAAAAGCCAATTTTTTTAACAGCTCAAAAAAACGCCATTGATTATACACTTTGGATAGATCATATGGTATGTGAATATATCTCAATAAAACTGCTTAATAAATAAATAATTGTGCAAGAATAGCCAGAAATAGCAGCTATGTACAGCAGGGGAAACAAAGAGACTGAGAGGTGAGGAATTTTCTTGTTTGTTGGTTTGTCTGGTTTTTACTTATTATTATTGTTGAAATAATGAAAATGCTTTAATAATGATTGAAGTAATAAAGGCACAACTATGTGATTATACCAAATACCATTGATTGTACACTTTGGATAAACTGTATGCTTTATTAATATGTATAATTTTTTTAAAGGCAAAAAAAAAAAGACAAATTGGAAAGTAACACACAGGACTCTCTGAGATAATTATTTCCAATGTATTCTAGAGAGCTGCTAGAGCACTGTTTTCTTGATTGAAGTTATTTGCAGATAATCCTCACCCATGAGTGTTTCCTCAGCCAGCTTTGTGGGGTGGAGAATATGGCAGACAACCTGCTACTCTCTTCACTACTGTCTCTCCTCCACAGGGGGTTGGGATGCAGTGGCCACACCCAGCAGCCATTGTACCAGTGACCCCTGCTGAGGTCCTCTGCCTATGCCAGACCACGGAGGTGGGTCCTGAGCAGCGTCTCCTGGTTTTCCCCAGGGAGCTGACTTCTGCAGATAAGCTAGAGTCCCCATCCCCAGCCTGCACTGGTTTGTGGGATTTCTCTCCTTATTCTCTGTCCACCCCCCCATGTTGAAGTGTAATCAGAGTTTGTCTAAGATGAGTCCTAAAGAAACTGTAGTGAAACTGTAGTGAAAAGAGCACTGGAGGAGGAGCTAGGAAAATGCCATGGAACAGCAAAACCTGTGAACAGCAAATGAATAATTAATGTGAATGCAGACCCTTGGTCAGCAGAGAAATGCGTGTGGAGCACGGTTGCAACAAAGTTATGCAGTCTTTCAATTATGAAGATAATTCCATTGAAATGCTAAACACTTTTCATTCATTTTTTTAGACATTCACTCAACAGTCAGTAAATACTTTTTAGATGCTTGCAGTGGGCAGAATTCTAAGATGAAGATTCCTGCCCTTTGGTGTGCAGTCAAGCACTAATCTAGGTGTTGTGTAGACGAATTTTGCAGATGTAATTAAGATCCCAAATCCAGTTGGTTTTAGGGGAGACTATCCTTGGTGGGCCTGACCTAATCAGGTGAAGCTTTGAGCGAGAATGGATTCTTCCTGGCAAGAGAGAGTTAAAGCATCAGGGGGATTCAGTGTGAGAGAAATTCTCCATTGCTGACTTTGGAGGTGGAGGGTGCCGTGTGGCAAGGAATGTACGTGGCCTCTAGGAGAAACCTCTAAGAACTTAATTCTGCCAAATCCATGAATGAATTTGGAAGCAAATTCTTCCTCAAAATCTTCAGATGAGGACACAGCCACTCAACACCTTGATCTCTGCCTCCAAAGACCCTGAACAGAAAACCAAGTCACAGACTTCCAACTTACAGAACTGAGAGCTAATAAATGGGTATGGTTTAAAGCCACTAAGTTTGTGGAAATCTGTTACACAGTAATAGAACACTAGTTCAATGCTGCTGGGAGGCAAGTGTTGTGACACAGAGAGTCTTACATCCTCCCACAGTGTCTTCTAGAGACTCAACTAAACTTCTCTGGAATAAGCCCGGTGAAGGCATCACATGGTTTCCCAAACAAGGATGGGTTTGGGCTGCTGGGACCCACATTATGTCCCCAGGTCTGTCTCAGGGCAGATGGCTGGCACTGGTCACAGGCATCAATGGTTTCAAGCATTGCCTTTGGTCATGGGCTGCAGAAAACCAGCTGGACCACTGGGGAGAACCAGGCCTCCCAACGTGGTTTCTTTGTGAACTGCCTTGGTCAGCTGGTCATCAATGCTAGAACATCAACCAGATTTCTAACCTAATGGACCTCCTGCCAGTCTGTGCTTCCAAAGACTTTTCAGTTCCTTGAAGGTTATCACTTAGAGGACTCTGTGTGTGTTTTCTCTGAGCAAATACATTTCCTTTCCTTTCTTCCTAGGCTCTAGAAGCATGTTTTTTCAAAGTCTGCATAGTGTATAAGAAACACAGCTCGGGCTATAATTATGCTCCTGCTCTATTTTCAGGCAACTTTATACTATTATTCTTTTCTTTTCTTATGAGCAGATTACGTGAAAGCATCAGAGATGGGCTTTCTGTGATTCCTTGTTATCACTATAGGCCTCTTGTATCTTTTCTTGTTTCCTGCTCTTCCTCACTTGCTCCAGTCACTTTGCTGATTCATTTGCTTCATTTTCAAATGGAAAATTTTCAACTTGTTATTTTGAAGTTGCTTGGGATATACTTGCCCACCTGTGCTATCCTCCAGACAAATGAACCCCTACCTTTCCCTTAGCCATAACCTTCCTGGTGCTCAATATCCTCACGTATAAAAAGGCAACAATTGTGCCTACATCATAATGGTGTCAGGTTTACACATACTTTTTGATTTAAAATAATCAGACCAATGCCTGGAATATTATTAGACAAATGGGAGCTATCACCTGGTCATTTTCTATCTCTATTCCTTCCCATTTTTCTGCCTTTTCCATGCACACCCCTTTGCACTGCAGCCCCTGCCACTCAAAAGCAAGCTCTCCCACCTCTATCACGGAAGCACTTGGTCTACGCTTCTCCTAGCACTGATTGTGAAGGACTTTGTAGCAATATTGTTTATTCCCATCTTTTTTAAACTCAAGTACAAGCTTTTTGAGGACAAGAAACCTGTTTAAAACATGTGTACCTCTCCCACGACATCTAACGCTGAAACTAACACATAAATATAGAGTCAACAGGAGACTTCCTCAGTTTCCTTTCTCTGTTCTAGTACCTTCTCATCTTTGGAAATGTAAGCAGATACTGCATGTGAAATGAATCATTTGTTTGCCTACTTCACCAATCATTCACCTTTCAGAAATGAAAATGATGCTCATTTTAGCTCTGGTGCCTAATAGTATGTTTTATTGGTTGGAACCAATCATTTCTTAATGTTAAAGGTCTTTTAGAATTACAGCTCACTCTTGCCTTCCTTCCACATTATAGATATTTATTCCCCTTTATTTTACAGTGAGGACCATCTGCTAGACATCCATCAAAGTCATGACACCCATGACGTTGTACAAGTGAGTTCTTTAATTCCTAAACCCTATGCATAACTAAAGCTTGTGTTGAGTCACATTTCTGAAGAAGCTCATCCTAATTATTTAAATGCATCTTCATCTCTCCCTTCTCCTGGATTTTTTCTAAATTTTATTATTTTTCTATATCATCCAACCTATATTTGATAAAATCAAGAATATTGTGTTTTTTTATTTTCTTAATATACAAGTCTTGAGTACTGAACAAGGCCTTAAATACTCCAAGGGGCAAAGACAGTTTTTATATTGGTACTTTAATTTGTTTACTTTCTTTTTGGCTCCTAGGCAGAAATACAAGGCTGTATACAAAGTAAGAATTCATAACTATTTTCTTTATTTGAATCTAATGGAAATAAACTGTGTTTGTTGAAGTTATGAGATACTTATTCTAAGAAATAACAGAAAAAATCATAAAGACATAAACTATCTCTTCATGATTGAAAGGACAAACAGATGAGATTCTTTTTGCTTTTCCAGTTTTTTCTAATCACTGAACCAGATTAGGCTGAAAAATCAATTTCTTCTCTTAATATTGCTGTTGGGTATATTTCTAAACATTCTTGATTCCAAAATTTTGTTCATACACAAAAACTCTTTTGTGATGGTTCTTTTCCATCAATATTCATATAAAAACTGCAAAGCTGCTATTAGCAGAAACACAAGGTTGCGCATCCAAGAGAGGAATATTGAGTGTGTTTGTATATAATTGTGCTCTAAGTATGGATGGGAGTTATGTCATTACCACTAACCAAATGTGAATATTCCTGAAGCAAACAAATTTGCATTGGAGCTCATCGATTCATCCAGAACAAATTGGCCCAGTCTGGTCAGAAGAATCAATGTATTTGGCAGCAATGTGGGTTTTTTGCCCTAAATCAGGAAAACTTTTGGAAAGAACACTGGTTGTGAAGGCTTAGGAGAGAGTTACAACTAGAGCACAAGGGTCCTCCACGCTGGAAAGTGTGCCTCTAAGCAGACTTCAAGCAAACTTTGGTGAGAAAGGAGGGAAAAAAGGAAGAAAACAAAATCAAAGCAAAGCAAAGCAAGTATTTGGCTAACAAAACTGAGACTATGAGAACAAAAAACAGCCCCTCAGAGACACTTGTAGAGCTGCAGAAGAATAGGTTTTTCATCTTCACCCTTCCATGACTTGGTTCTAGCAGGGGAGAACTTTTTTGGAAACAGTAATCTTATGTTTTTATTACTAAAGATATTTATTGGTGGCAGATTAGAAAATACGCATAAACCAAAAGGTAGAAAATGTAAAACTTTTTACTACGATTATTTTAATGTCTTGATGCATCTAGTAGGGTGACTGATGGCCACCTAAAGATATCAGGTGGACTCTCTAAATGTTGCCTGATAAGAAAAAGAAGTCTTTGCAGATGTGATTAGGTTAAGGATTTTGACATGGGGAGATTATCCTGGATAAAATGTTTTAATAAAAGAGAGGCAGAGGAAGATTAGACATGTGCACAGAGGAGAAGGCAAGGTGAAGGTGGAGGCAGAGCTTGGAGTGATGTGGCCATAAATCCAATAATAAATAAATCCAGGAAGGCCATCGGCCCCCGGAAGCCTGGGGAGGCATGGAACAGATTCTCCGCTAACCGCTCCCGGGGCTGGGGTGGGGGCGGGGCACAGCCCACTGACACTGTGATTTCTGCCCCAGTGAAATTAATGTTGAACTTCTGACCCTAGAAATGCGAGGGAATACATTTCTGCTATTTTACACCTCTGGAGTTTTTGGTCATTTGTTATAGCAGTTATAGGAAACTAATACCATTGTATATGTTTTCCCTTGTATGGTTATATTATTAATAAAACTGGTATCATGCCATGCATGTCATTTTTGCCACATGCTATAAAATATTCTATATAAGTTCCTGCCTAGAATTTTAATGGCTATGCAGAATTATGGTATGGATGCTACAACCGATTCAACCAATGGCCTACTGTTGAAGATTTTTCAAGTTTCCAATTCTTTGTCATTATGTTATGTTAAATAACAATCACTTTAACAAAATCTTTATACACACCCACACATATTTCCATAGGATAAAAGTCCTAAAAGTAGAATTTCAAAGTCAAAGAAACACACAGTTAAATTTTTTAAAAAGCATTTATTATGCATCTGGTATGTCCAGCCCACCCTTATTTTAATATCTATTAATAACTTAAGGCTCCCACCTACATAATGACAGTTTCCATACTTCCACCCTTACTCCCAATGCACACATAGAATTTTCTTGTGGTCCCATGTGTACAGTCTTCCCTGCTCTTCTTCTCTCCATCTAGTGACCATGTGGCTGCACTGACCTCAATGACACCACTTTGAGGAGCTCACTCTGTTTCCACTGCAGATACTCATTTTGAGTTGTCAGTGCTCAATGTCTGGAAGCTTCCAGAGCTTCCAATGCTCTGAGTGCCTAAGCCATGCTGGATTCCACACTGGAGCCTATTTTGATGGGGGAAGAATGACCTCCTCCCCAAGAAAAGTCCATGTTTGGTTATGGAGGAAACCCTGCACATCTTCCTATTCCCAGAGATTAACTTCCAAACAAATATATCAACAGCTGGCCATCTTCTCTCTAATCCATGGGTCCCAAGGCCAAATGCAAACCAGATAGGCCTGTGCCTAAGACTTGAGCAGACTGGGCATGACCACAGGGCGGTGGCAGGAGGTGGGGACAGAAGCCAGCTGGAGAGGCCACCTGCTTCTCTCCCCCAACACCTGAAATTATTGACTGCGAATGGAGGCCTGGTGCTGCCAGCCTTTCAGGGTTCTGAAAACAAGCCAGCCTGGAGCCCACACCTCTACGTAAAATATCTGCATTTCTAAGCGTTGCAAAGTTATTCCTTATATTTTTAATACTGAGAAGGCAAAACAACACACAGCAGCAGCCTTAACATGGCCATGTGCTCCAGGGCAGAATCTCTGCAGGGGCTGACCAACTGGGCTCTGCCCTATAAAGCTCTCTTTTTCAGCCCCTGGGAAGCAAGTTTCCAAACGTCTCTGTTTCATCAAGGGCTCTTTCTTTATCTGTGCACAATGAAAAATCTCTTGGAGGGAGTCCTCTCCTCTCCCATGCCCATAAGCCCCCAAATCAAGAACTACCTACCTTCAAGCTCAAATTCAAGTCCCCAATATGTATTAAATACAGATACTTTCCAAATGTTGAAAACAGAGAGATTTGTTTTTTTTAAGAGTCTACCTTCCCTTAAGGCTTCAGAGATTTTGGCAGCAACTTTTATGCAGAAAGCGAGCTCTGTGTGCTCTGTGCTTCTCTCTCCTCTAAAGCCTCTGTATGGAGGAAGCAACTGAGTTTCCCTATTGCACTCTACTGTCCCCAGGATACACAGAGTGCATGCCTGTGGAAAGGATGCCCCTTTTTCAATTATTTCTGTTGAATGCTTTATTTGCACTCATCTTTATCCTAAGCATTGTACCCTCTCTGCCCATTATCCCCATCCACAGTGACTTAGCATCGAACCTTCTGTGGCTTTGTTCATTCTGAGCTGCAAGGAGGCAGGCTTGCAATGTAAATTAGCAAAGCCTTTAGCAGCCGTGAAGTCTTAGCATTCCTATCTAGATTTCTTTCTTTAACTTTTGCCTTAAGAAGGAACATTTGATGACAGCATTTCCGAGATTTGTTTAAAGAAAGTTTTGAAAAATGTTGCTCCTAGGGGGACGTGAGTATGATAGAACAAAAAACTTGCAGAATGCACGTCTTCTCAGCTGGTATCCTAAAGTATTTGACGGTTGGAACCTTCTAAATTCCTGGATTGCTTAATCCCTATTATTGTCTGGGACAATATCTCATTATCGTGTTCTTTAAACACATCCAAAATGTTTAGAGGAAACTTTCTGAAAGCATCAGAAGAATTTAGCTTCACTCAAATTTAAATGATTTTGAAAATCTAGTTTAGTGAGGCATCTGACTTCTCCCCTCCTTGTTCTCTGCATTCAGTTGGTCTTCTTGTCTTCGATATTATCTTTTTACTATTCTTTGAATCTTTTCTTTCTTTGTCTTTCCTGTTGCCACTTTCTTAGTGCTATCTTGGCCAGTGCTCATAGATCCCTAAAACTGCCTCCTACCTGGGCTCCCTAGCCAGTCTTTCTCCACTTGGATCCATTGTCCTTGTGGCCACAGAAGCACGATCATGTCCCCTCTGGTGAGCATCTTCCCCTGGATCCTCAAGGCTGCCAGTATAATGAGCAGCCATGTAAAGGTGCATGCAGAGCACTCTGTGATTTGGCTCTCGGCTCCTTTCTAAGCCTCCTCTCTTGCCTTCCCTCAGTGTTTCCCCCACCCCAGAATACTGATTTATTATCAAGGAATTGGAAGTAAGGCTGCTTTCAGAGAATTAAACTATAAAGTCAAAGCATAATGGATAAGCAAAGAGATCCAGCCATCCTAGAGAGGTAGACTGGGTCCCTGGCTAGTGGCCTGTGCCTGTCCAATGATTAAAGGTGGCAACCCATTGAGAACAGCTGTCATCAGAAAGGATTTGGTCTCTCTTAATTTTTAAATATAAAAATAAAAAAAGGAACACAGAGGCAATCTGGCTCATAGCCAATAGATTACCAAATATTCTAGTTTCACCATCAACAAGTATGTTTCTGTTGTGATCAAGAATGAATCAGGGTGTCTTAGCCTGGAGACCGTCTACCAGTGCTGTCACCCAGGGACGACTCACCTTCCCCAAGGGGACATTTCTATTTTGTTTTTTCACAAGGCTTGGGAGGATATGTTCATGGCAGGGCCAGGGATGCTAACAGTCCTGCAATGCACAGGACAGTGCCTCCACGACAAGGAATTGCACATACAAAACACCAGATGTGTCCCCAATGAGAAACATGGAGTCTTGGTTCTGATCTCAGCTTCCCATTGTGGTTCTGCCTGAGAGAAGAGGATGGCAGGGAGCTGGCCATAGGAAGCTCTGGACTCACAGATACCAAGTTTAATTAAACGGCTGTAACAGAAGGACTCTGAATGGCCCACTTAGCTCACGTATCTCCCCTCTTTAACCAATCAATGGGGCTATGATTGGCTCAGCTTGGGGCACATGCTCACCTCTGTGAGTGTGACCAGGATCTGTCACCTGAGGAATGGAACATGAGGACTCTGTAACTACCACATTCATTTTCTATCCCAGCAAAGTCTGCACAAAATTTATATTATGATGTTCCCTCCATTGTTTCAAAGAACTAAATCAAATCATACTTAATAATTAGTCCTCAAGCCAATGTCAAAGATTCAAACTGAATGATAGGGTTATATCCCCAGAAAGCTAAAGTAGCTTTTCCTTTCCTTGGGGATTTGATTCTCCAAATTCATAGTCTATACCCACGGAACATGAATCATTCATGACAAATACACTTTCCAAAGTAAAGCTTTAGAACAATGTGTGGATGGAGAAAATGAGCTCTGATTAAGCTCCCTTTTGTGACAAACCTCTTAGAAAAGCATTAACTCTAATCTTTAGTGGAAAACATTGTAAAATCAAGATCGGATGGGAAGATGGTGTTTGAAATGGCCTGGGTTCCCTTTAATGGAACTAAGAGAGGAAGACTTTATTGCAATAGTGATATGCTTTCAGCCATCTAGGAGTCAGGGGCAGAGAATTAAGTGAAACCAGCAAAACTGTGGCAAACTGTGGTTTTGTCTTTGGGCTGAGTTTGTGAATTACAGGGATCGGCAGCTCTGGGGATGGAAATAGTCTTTCTCCATCCATTACACCTTTAAAGTTTGTGTGCAATAGACTCCCTCAGGTGTTTCAGAATAGCTTTTGTCTTGTCTCACCTTATTTTCAGATTCTTCTTTTGTTGTTAGAGTGTTGAGAAGAAGTAAGAAATTATGCCTTTGGTTGGCACCGGTGACAGAAAATCTCTTGGGTTAATTTAAGAGATTAGCACATAATTAATTTTATTCTAAATGCAATAATCATGCTTCCCAGATCTTCACATAACCCAAAGGTTACTTTCTCACCAAGCTCTTCCCTTTTTCTGAAATACTCCCCCTTTTCCCATCCACCATGCCCCTTTCAACACTCCTGATATTTTATTTTAGATATACTTATTTGGCTGGTGTCTATTTCTTTTCTAGACTTTAAGTTCCAGGAAGGCAGAGACTTTAATGATCTTGTATCTCTGGGGTCTATAACAGTGTCTGACACATAAAGGGCTTTCAATCAATATTTGTTGAATGAATGAACAAATGCATGTGTGAATTCATATGCTGTGTGTACTGACTCATTTCATCCTCAGAATAACACTGTGACATGGGTGCTGAAGTGAGTGGGAATAGATCCCACTGAGAAGCATAGTGGCTCAAAAATTAGAGAGTGACAGTGTAAGAAATTGTGGAAGCCCAGGCTTTGAAGCTTGACTGCCTGGGTATTCATAACTGCTCTGCTACTTCTGATCTGGATGTTGTGCTTTCATTTCCTTATTTGTAAAATGGCATGATAATGGTACCTATCTTGTAGGTTTGTCATTATGAGAATTAAATGGCATATTGCATATTCTGAGACAGAAGCTGGCACATAGTAAGTGCTCAGATAAACAATAGTTAATATTGTGCCCCTTTTACAGATGAGAAAACTAGACTAAAAGTTAGAAAACTTGAGCAAGAACACAGAATTACTAGGTGGCAGAGTTAGAATCTGAACCCAGATCTGACTTATTCTAAAGCCTAAGTCAAGTCTTGCCACAACATTAATTTACTGGATGACTTTACGCCAATATATTGTAGTTAAAAATGCTGGAAGACAAAGAGAAAGTCTTGAAAGAAGCCAGAGAAAAACAACTCACCATGCACAAGGAAACCCCGATAAGATTAACAGCTTACTTCTCATAAGAAGCAATGGAGGCCAGCAGGCAGTGGGATATATGGTATTACTCGTGAAAGAAATTAGACTAATGTCATTGAGCACTATAGTGATCAGATGGATGGGGCATTTAACATCACAAATAGCACTGCTACCAGATGGACTACCGTGAGGACATTTGTCAATATGGGAAAGAAAAAAAAACATTGGCCAATGTGGGAAAATACTTCAGGACTGTGCAAAAGATAATTTGACAGTTTTCTTTTTGACTTCTCAGAGATCTTGAGACAACAGGGGCAGGCCAAACTATGCCACTTTACCAATAAGCAAATTTCATTAGACTGACTTCAAAATATGAGAGAATAGTTGAATTTCAGCTATGGCATTGCATGACAAAATGCAGAAGTCCACTGAATGACTTACAGCATGGCTAATCCTATTGAAGTACAATAGCTGTACCCCAGACTCCTACCTTGCATTGTAACCTTCACTATAACGTGTGTATCTGCTAAGTTCCTTTGGACTGTTATTTCTTCATTATCTGTGATTTAGAACATGGTTAAGCCTAGTTCATAGCTAATCCAAAACACATAGTAATTTTTTCTTTTTTTCTTCAAACTTATCTTACCTTCCTAGCTATGCTTTGTTTCATGAAATATTTTTTTTTCCATTTTTAAAAATATTTTTAAAGATGCTTAGATTACATAAATGTTACACAAAAACTACAGGGATTCCCATGTTCCCCACCTCCCACACCTCCCACAACCTCCCACATAAACAGCCTTCATTAGTGTGGCACATCACCTGCAATGGATATACACATCCTGGGGCTTTGCTACTAAGCATGGACCATAGTTCACATTGTAGATCACACTCTCTCCCACTCAGTTCTGCATGATATATGCTGATGTAAAATGGCCTATATCTGTCGTTGTAATGTCACTCAGGATAATTCCCCAGTCCCGAAAAAGCCCCTGTATTATAACTGCTTTTCCCTCTCCCTGCCCCTAAAGCATCCAGTGGCCACTGGCTCCACATCCATGTTGTTGAAATAATTTTGTAATTTGTATTATTGGAGCATAAACTAGTTGAAGAGTTTTATAATTTTCTTAGGCATATGTTGGAACAAAATTTTTTCCACGGATAACATGTAATACAATTTCAGTTCAGAAGTAACAGTTCTACTGCTGTACTGCAGAAATTAGCTATCCTGGACATCAAGGCTTAAGGATATTTGGAATATTGCCACTGGGGTCTTAAAATTCAGGCCAAACTGCTGGATCTTTTTCATCTATTGACATCCTTCCTTTCTTATATGCAGCTTTTAGAAATAAAATCTATTGAAGACAATTAACCAGCTACTTAGCTGTAACAGGAAAGGATAAAAATAATTTGCTTAAATATTTATTTACTTAGCCAATCACTGACAGTTCTGAAAACACCAAACTCAAAAATATACCACTTTCTTCTCATTAGCGGCACAATTAAATAATGGTTCTAAAGCACAATAGTTAGATTTTGTTGGTTTCTACAGTGGTTATTTCTGATTTCCTGTAGGGATATTAGTGGATTTCCAAGCAGGTTATTTTTATTTGATTTCTCTCTGCCAGTATGGTCACCAATAATTACTCTCATAATTTTCTTATGAACTTTATTCACTGTGAAAAGAATCATTCCTTTCTTTCTATCCTGGTTCTTTGGAATTAGTATTATAGCCTAAAATAGAGTGAAATTCCATATTAATAAAAATATCATTTTGCCATTTCCCCCAGAACCTATACCTCTTTTCCATACAAATTATATGTCTTATGTTAATATACTAAATTACTACATTTTGTGCTGTATTGGGCAGAATTTGTTTAAAAAACCTCCAGTAAATCACTTATTACCAGATTTTTGTGCTGTACATTAAAAAAAATAGCAGAGTGCAGTGGTGTGGCTCAGTGGTTGAGCACGAGCCTCACATATAGGAGGCCCTGGGTTCAATCCCCGGTACCCGCTAAAAAAATATATAGAAGATACATAGATAGATAGATAGATAGATAGATAGATAGATAGATAGATAGATAGATAGATAGATAGATATACACAGCAGGAGAAAGTCTTATGCAAACTCATAGTCTTTGCTTAAGGACATCCTTGAGAGATATCAAGTTCTTTTCTAGCAAATCCGTGGTCATGGCTTCCTACACCAGTGTTAAATGCTTAACATCTGTAGAGAGACAACCTGGGCTTCTGCCCAAACCAATGGTGAGCGCCGAGCTAGGAAAATGTCCTCCACTAGAAAGCCCTTTGATTGCCAGGAATGAGAAAATCCATAATGACCACTTTATTCTGTTCTTTCAATATGTTTTGTTATTGTTGATGGCAAAGCACAGGAAGCTGCCGTGTATTAATTTCTTTCAACTACTCTTTCCCAGGACCTAGTCAAGGGGATTTGCTAACTCTAATGAAAATTATTTTGTGGGCTGGATTTTGGTATGTTAGCAAGTAGGCGTCTATTTTCAAGTCCATGGAAGGAAAAGGAGATTCAATTTTGAAAGGAATTAAGAAAAATTTCTCTTACCAAAAAAAAAAACAAACTACAAAAGGGTGTGCTACTTCCACATTACTTCAGAATTTTAAAACAATTTCCCAGGTTGTCTATTAAGAATTAACTCTCCTAATCCATATAAAATTCCTGTGAGAATAAATGATAATAAATAATTTTGCCTTCCAGATTTTATTGCAGAAATCTTATCCAAGAGATGTTTGCCTTTTAATAACTGAATCTGGGTGACTCCAAAACCTCAAGACCATAGATTATGTCTCTCCAGTGTAGCATTTCCCAACCTTGGAACTACTAGCATTTGAGGTCAGATAATTCCTTATTAAGGAAGACTGCCTTGTGCATTGTAGGATGTTTAGCAGTGCCCCAGATTTCTGTCCACTGGATTCCAATAGCATTCACCCTCCCTGAGTTGTGACAGTAACAGTGTCCCCAGATATCGTCAAATGTCTTCTGGAAGCATAATCGCCTCATCTGAGAACTTCTGCTCTGGTGTGAGCACAGCAAAAAGTTTCAACTTGCATTGTAATTCTCCTTGACTGACCGAGGATATCTGGAATACTGAAATAAGGAAGATTCGGAAGGCTCAGCTGAAAAGAAGGCCTTGGTCAATTAGCAATGTTGGCCGTGGGCTTGGAAGTGGGCAGAGAGGGGTGCCTAAAACCTTTCTAGTGAAGGCACTTTAGGCTGGAGAGACGCCCAGCCATACCTCCCTGCCTTTGTGGCTCCGTGTCTGTTGGATGGATCCTGGAGGTGGGGCAGCAGCTTGCACATCCCAGAGTGGCATTCGGTATCTTCGCTGCTCTGGTCAGATCAGCATACCTGATTTACCAAAGAGAAGAAATCAGAAGATGGCATTGAACTTTAACACACAAATTAGAAGAGAAGAGCATGTGTGCGAGTTGGAAAGCTGGAAGTAAATGTATCCCAGAATGGAAGGTGAGGGGATGCAGACTTTAAAACAGAAAAAACAAATATGCAGGAACAGATGAACGTCACTAACATAAGCTTGAGTGAAACAAGGCAGACACAAAACAGTATATGTACAAGCAGATTCCAACCTTTATCAAGTAAGAAGCAGGCAAATCAATGATGGTGTTGGAAGCCAGCACAGCGGCTTTGGGAGTCGTGTGAAACCTTCATGTGAGCACTGGATCTGCAAGCTTGCTCACTTTGGAAAAGCCGTTGAGTTACGCCTATGGCATGCAAACTTTCCTGCATGTATGTTATATGTGAATACAAATTTAAAATAAAAAGGCATAAGTAGCAAAGAAATGAAAAGGTGTGGTGTGTGGGGGAGAGGCAGGGAAGGAAGAAGAGAAAGAGGGAGACAGAAGCAACAGTGAGCTTTTTAAAATCATAGGCCACTCACACTATTTGTCTTTATCTGATATACAGTATTTTAATACTTAATTCTGTACACATTGCAGATTTATGATTTTTGATTAAGGAGATGAAGAGACCTTTACGAAAACTGAGGGTATCCATTTTTGACAACTGATTAGATAACAAGAACTCAGAACCCAGGAGGGCCTGCAGTTAAACTTTACTGGTTTCAAAGCCATCAGCAAGCCAAAGGCGACCCACCTTCACAAAATTCCAGAACTCAGCTAAGTTAGAGTGGCTTTTTGGTGGGTTTTTTTTGTAAGTAGAAAAACGGAATGTTTCCACACGAGCAGGAGCCCAATGCAAGAAAGTGTCACAGACGTGGGTAGAGGGTGGCTGGGCTCTGGTTTCAGCTCAACCTTCTTCAAGACTCTAAACAGCACGTTTCAGTTTCCCACCGGGGTTGATTAGATGACCTCAGAGGACATTTCTGGTCCTCCTATTCTGTAATTTCTATATTCCACCTTAGTACATAAAATGCACATGCAAACTATGATTATAATCCAGTTTCATAACTGAGTAGTTCTCTTCCATTCTTTGCTCCCCCTTTAACAAGGGAAATAGAGACCCCAGTGCTCATGAGCCAATCACTGTTTCGTTTGGTCTGGAGACAGATGGGAGGCCTCCAAGGAAAACTCCCTTTTAGCATTTTCCAATTAGAAAGTGCTACCCACTGCACTAAGGAACCATGTTCTTGCCCACTTGCCTTTTTCTTGTATTGCCATTATTTATCTGAGAGGATCATATTTCAAGAAAGGACTTTTTCCCTAACCCAGAGGAAAAATATATATATATTTCTTCTTTTAAAAAAATCCAGCAAGCCCAATCCAGTAGGATGGCTATCATTTTCAAGCTGTGACATTTTAAAGGAGTTTGAATAAGTGGATATTAGGAAGAGTGGTAGCTTATAAAAGCAGCTTGCTGGGTAAAGACCTATTTGGAAAGGCTTTTAAAAAGTGCATTATTTACCCACTGGAGCTGTCGGGTTACCATATTTACTCAGGGGAGGGCAGTTTTTCTTGTTTTTTAATCAGGCCAAAGCTTTTCTTAAAACAGGCTATTGACCGGAATCATTAATGCGGAAAGTGTCCTAAAAAGACACTGGACAGCATGGCCTCACTGGTACGTAAATAAATTGTGAGACCAAGGTCATGTCTTCCATTGGTATCAGAAGCTATTTTTGAGTGGCATTATCTAATGTGAACTGACAGAGGGCCAAAGG
>JAQZBX010013226.1:0-40133 GCA_029593785.1 Cabassous unicinctus | reverse complement strand
AGTCTACTTATTGCAGCATCTGCTCATTGTGGTATCTGCTCATTGTGACATCTGCTGTTTGAGGTGATTGGGGTGTCTGCTGGTTGCAATGATTGCTGGTTGTGGTGGCTGCAGGATCAGCTGGTTTCAGCACTTGCTGATTACAGCATCTGCTCATTGCAGCAGTTGCAGTGTCTGCACATTGCAGCAAATGCAGCATCTGCTCATTGTTGTGTCTGTTTGTCTAAGTGAATGAAAGTAAAATTAAATAACCTTGAGCAAATGAAGTAATTTATGACTTTCATTTGAAAGACTGTTAAAGTAATACACATATCTCAAAGCATTAGGAATATATAATATCAATTATTGACAAAAGTAAATGAATGATTCACAGCCATATAAGTTGTTTTTACTCAATTTTATTGATACAGATTCCTAAAGCACACAATCCATCCAAAATGTGCAATCAATGGTATTTGTTATAATCACATAGTTGTGCATTCACCACTTGAATCATTATTAGAGCATTTTCATTTTTCCAATAATAATAATAATAATAATAAACAAACAAAAATGCTATAACCCTTAATAATCACCTCTGAGTCTCTCTATATTTCCTCTGTTGTACATAGCTGCTATTTGGTTTCTGCCTTTTTAATTTATTTGTATTTATATTTTGTATTGATGGAGTCAAAGAATATGTAGTACCTTTTACCGAGTATCTTTCACTTAGTATATTTCCTTCCTTTAATGGAAGATTAATATATTCATATCCATTAAGGTCCCTAGTCAATGATTCCTAGCCATACAAATTATTTTAATATTGGTATGTGTATTAGTCAGGGTTCTCTAGGAAAACAGAATCAACAGGAAACATCTCTCAATAATATGAGATTTTATAAGAGTCTCTCATGTGACTGTGGGGATGCACAAATCCAGGTTCTGCAGTCAGTCTTCAAACCAGGGCCTTCAATGAAAGTCCAATGAGAGTCCTTGATGAGTTTCTGTGAGATGTTGGCTCTCCAAAGATGAGCTGGGAAATTCTCTCTGAATGTTGAAATCACTTCCCTTTTTAAGGCATTCAACTGATTGGATAAAGTGTCACTCATTGCTGACAGCAATCTCCCTGATTGATGTAGGTATGTCAACTATCAATGCAGTAAACGCACTGGTGACTAAAGTCCATAAATGTCCTTTATTACAATTAGCCCAGTGCTTGCTTGAACAAACACCTAGGCATAATTACCTGGATGAGTTGACACATTAACCTAACCATCACAGTCCACCACTTGTCAACTCTGCAACCATACACATTATTTTAAACCATACTTAGACTCTAAGTAAAAACAATAACAGGCAAACATACATATATATATCTGCCTAACAATGTTCAACTCTCCTGTGCACAGCTGGAAATGCATTAATTTCCTATAGAATAGTGTGCAAGTCCTTGGGTAATATTCACTGTTAAATTTGACATCATTAAATATGATGACATGAAACTCATACAAATTTTCAAACGATATGTGAAAGGTTGGAAAAGAAAACAAAGAAATTCATTTTGTGTACATATACAATCCTACTCATAATAATACAAGGAAGAAAAGTTTGTGACTATTACAGTCATTGTTCCTGTAACTGGTCACATAGTTGAAGTTCATATTCATCAATACCTTCTTCCACTACCCATTCCATGTTCCCATTACCCTCAGCAAGCATTTCAGCTGGCTGTGGTTCTTTGCCTGGTGGGTTGACCCAAACTTTCATTTAGAAGATTCTGGACCATTGTTATTCCTGCTTGGATGGGGTTGTTGCAATTTTCCATTGACTTTAATGACAGGGAATGACAATACTAGGAAATACCCTTAGAGGATCTCTTGTATTCCAGGCAAACTCTTCTTTACTGTCATTATGTAGATGTAGTCTTATTTCCCCTTGATAGTCAGGATCAATCACCCCAGCCAGTACAGTAATTCCTTTCTTTGTCTGTTGCTTCACAGGTAAGAAGAACCCAAAGTGGCCAGGTGGCAGTCTTAACTTCCTGTTCAATGGAATCATAGTTGTAGTCCCTGATGACAGCACTCCTCCTTTTGGGACTAAGACCTGTAGGCCAGCAAAGCTTAAGGTTGCAGGGACAGGAAGCAAAAATTTTCCTAGCATGTCACTAGGGGTAATAGTGAGTGGTGCCCTCCCATTTCCATCCCTTGATTCCTGGACCCATGAATCATGGTTATGGGAGAAACAGAACCATAGAGTGAACCTTGATTTAGAGAATACACAGCCTCTTGGAGAACATTGCCCCAGCCCTGCAGAGTATTGCCAGATAGTTGGCACCATAATTGAGTCTTCAAAAGGCCATTTCATTGTTCTGTTAATCCAGCTGCCTCAGCATGATAGGGAATATGGTAAGACCAGTGAATTCCTTGGGCATGTGCCCATTCCTGCACATCATTTGCTGTGAAATGAGTTCCTTCATCAGAAACAACAATGCTGTGTGGAATGCCATTAGGTAAGTCCATGGATGGTAGTTTTGGGAGAAGCATTGCATACAGGAAATGCAAAACCATATCCAGAGTATATGTCTATTCCAGTTAAAACAATTTGATGCCCCTTTCACAGTGGAAGTGGTCCAATATAGTCAACCTGCTACCAGGTAGCAGGCTGGTCAACTCGAGGAATAGTGCCTTATTAGGGGCTGAGTATGGGTCTCTGCTGTACGCAGATTGGGCATTCAGCAGTGCATATAGCCAAGTCAGCCTTGGTGAGGGGAAGTCCATGTTGCTGAGCCCATGCATAACCTCCTTTCCTACCTCCATGGCCACTTTGTTCATAAGTCAATTGGGCAATGACAGGAGTGGCTGGGGAAAGAGGCTGGGCTTTAGCCACAGAGTGGGTCATCTTATCCACTTGATTATTAAAATCTTCTTATGCTGAAGTCACCCTTTCATGAGCATTCATGTGGGACACAAATACTTTCATGTTTTTTTGCCCACTCAGAAAGGACTATCCACATAGCTCTTCCCCAGACCTTCTTGTCACCAATTTTCCAATCATGTTCCCTCCAAGTCCCTGACCATACAGCCAAACCATTGGCAACAGCCAATGAATCAGTGTACAAATGCACCTCTGGCCATTTCTCCTTCCAAGCAAAATGAGCAACCAGGTGCACTTTTCAAAGTTCTGCCCCTGGGAGGTTTTCCCCTTACCACTATCCTTCACGAATGTCCCAGAAAAGGGCTGCATTGTTGCAGCAGTCCCTTTTCAGGTGGTGCTTCCATATCATGCAGAACCATCTGTAAACCAGGCATGAGTTTTATCATCCTCAGTCAACTGATTGTAAGGGACTCCTCAGGAGGCCAAAGCAGTGGTCTGGGAAAGATAAGGTAACATGATGGGGGTGGTGACCATGAGTATTTGGGCTACTTCCTCATGTAACTAGTTTGTGTTTTCAGGATTGACCCACTCAAGCCCTAGCTCATATATACCATTTCCATTTTATTATAGAGTGCTGCTGTGCATGCCCAAATCTATGGTTTGGTGGGTCAGACAATACCCAGCTCATGATAGGCAACTGAGTTCTCATGGTAACTTGATGGTCCATAGTTAAGCATTCAGTCTCTACAAAGGCCCAGTAGCAGGCCAAACACTGTTTCTCAAAAGGGGAGAAGTTATCTGCAGAGGATGGCAGGGCTTTGCTCCAAAATCCTAAGGGTCTGCATTTTGATTCCCCTATAGGGGCCTGCCAAAGGCTCCAGACAGCATGTCTATTTGCCACTGAAACTTCAAGGACCATTGGATCTGCTGGATCATATGGCACAAGTGGTAGTGCAGCTTGCACAGCCACCTGTACCTGTCACAGAGCCTCCTCTTGTTCCAGTTCCCAATCAAAACTAGAAGCTTTTCTGGTCATTCAGTAAATGGGCCAGAGTAGTACACCCAAATAAGGATTGTGTTGTCTCCAAAATGTGAAGAGGCTAACTAAGCGTTGTGCCTCTTTTTTGGTCATAGGATGGGCCAGATTCAACAGCTTACCC
The DNA here is from genome assembly GCA_029593785.1 of Cabassous unicinctus. Lineage (NCBI taxonomy): Eukaryota > Metazoa > Chordata > Mammalia > Cingulata > Chlamyphoridae > Cabassous > Cabassous unicinctus. The sequence continues at coordinate 36,120 of JAQZBX010013226.1, read as the reverse complement.
TTTACTTTAGAAAGGATATCTCAACATGCTCCACACCATTGGACACCTAAAAATTTTACTGAGGTGTATGGACACTGTATTTTTGTTTCATTTATCTCCCATACACGCTCTTGCAAATGCCTTACAAATAAGTCTAGAGTCTTTGCCTGCTTAGGTCTTATCAACATGATATCATCAATATAATAGACCAGTGTGATATCTCATGGGAGGGAGAGATGATCAATGTCCCTTTGGATAATATTATTACATAGGGCTAAGGAGGTGATATATCCCTGAAACAGGACTGTGACATTATACTGCTGGCTTAGCCAGCTGAAAGCAAGCTGTTTCTGGTGGTCCTTACTAAAGACAATTGAGAAAAAAGTATTTGCCAGATCAACAGCTGCATATCAGGTAACAGGGACTGTGTTGATTTGCTCAAGCAATGATACCACATCTGGGACAGCAGCTGCAATTGGAGTCACTGCCTAGTTGAGTTTATGATAATCTACTGTCATCCTCCAAGATCCATTTGCTTTCTGCACAGGCCAAGTAGGAGAGTTGAATGGGGATGTCGTGGGAATCACCACCCTTGCATCTTTCAAATCCTTGATGATGGCACTAATGTCTGCAATCCCTCCAGGAATCTGGTATTGCCTTTGATTCACTATTTTGCTAAGTAGGGTCAGTTCTAGTGGCATCCACTTAGCCTTTCCAACCATAATAGCCCTCACTCCACAAGTCAGGGATCAAATGTGGGGATTCTGCCAGTTACTGAGTATGTCTATTCCAAGTATGCATTCTGGAACTGGGGAAATATCCACAGAATGGATCCAGGGACACACTGGACCCACTGTGAGATAGACCTGAGCTAAAACTCCATCAATCATCTGATCTCCATAAGTCCCTACTCTGGTTGGACCACAGTGACATTTTGGGTCTCCTGGAATTAATGTCACTTCTGAGCCAGTGTCTAATAATCCCAGAAATGTCTGTTCATATCCTTTTCCCCAATGAACAGTTATTCTGGTAAAAGGCTATAAGTCTTCTTGGGGAAAGGTGGGAAGAATATTAACAGTATAAAATTTTGGCAGTTTAACAGGATCCTTCCCCATGTGGATGTGGCCTTCTCCTCATTCAAGAGGCTCTAGGTCTGTAAACGTTCTCAAGTCTGGAAATTGATTAAGGGGCCATGATTCTCTGCATTTGTAATTTGAGTTAGGGTTTTTTTCACTCGACCTAGAAATCTTCTGTTTATACAGATCCAGAAGAAATTTAGTAGACTGCCCATCTATTTCACTTACAGGTACCCCATGATCTGTTAGCCAGTGCCATAACTCCAGGCGACTCAGACTATTTTGTGTGCTGCTTCAAATATACCTTTCATTGTGGTAACCATGCCCACCTTGTCTTTGGTGATTAACTGAGGATACTTTTCTTTTACCAGACCAAGTTCCAATCATCCCCATATTTTTTAAGGAATTGTAAATGTAATTCCATTACTCCTCTCCTTACAGTAATTTCTGGGCTACAGAGATGGAAAACCAAAGAGTTCATCAGAGAAGATGGGGTTAGTCTTATACATTTATTCCTCACTGTCCTGGTTAAAGGTTTGTCTCCCTGACATTCCTGGGGTGAGTAGGCATGTCTCAAACGGTAAATCCATTCTAGCATTACAATTTCTCTAAGCCTTTGAGTTCCCTCTTCTACTGTGTACCAGGGCAAATCAGGCATCTCAACCTCAGACATGCTAGGCCATTTTTTGGTCCTTGTTTCAGTCAGCCACCCAACCAAACTGCCAGAGCCCTTTCTAACCCCTTGAGCTACAGAGTTGAATTCAGAATTTCTGCTTAGTGGGCTTATATCAATAAACACTTACTGATTCAACTTTGTATTGCTTCCATCATTATCCCATACCCTTAGTGTCCATTCCCACACATATTTCCCTGATTTCTGTCTATATAATTTTAAAAAATCATGCAGTTATTTCAGAGTATAGCATACTTCCTCATGGGTCACACTTTGTATTTCACCTTTGGGGACTTGTTGTGATTTAATTCCAGCAATAGTTCTAGAAGAAAAGAGGGGTGGTGGGGGTGGATAAGTGGAAGAATTAGAAATGTCTTGCCAGCTACTGACCTCAGGGCATTCCTTGGCATTTTCTTCTGGTGAAACAGGATTAATCTCTTCAGGTAGGGGTTGGAAAGCAGATTCCTCAGGCAAGACTGGAGGCTGAGCAGTGCATGTTAGAATTTGGCTGGTACCTGCCTCAGGGCTGGGATAAGATCCAGACACCCTGGGTCAAGTCAGAGCCTGGACATTGCAGGCTTCAGTTTGGCTGGTACCCACTTCAGGGCTGGAAGAATGTCCAGACTCCCTGGGGCAGGCTGGAGGCTGGGTGATACAATGTTGACAAGGTTTGGTCTCCACTCAGAGGTGACACGGTGTGTTGTTCACAGTCCATCACAAGTTTATCTGGTAAAGTCTCAGCAAAATTTAGGGTTCCAATGTCCTCCACCAATATTATTATCATCCCATATTTCTCCATCCCAATCCTCTGGGTTCCACTCCTTTCCAATCAATGTTTTCAGTTTAACTGCAGAATCCCTGTGGAGTTGAGATTTTAGTTTCCTTTGTAATACTGTTACTCATACAAGGAGAGTCTGAGTTTGAGTCTCAGATATCTCAAGTCTGTGGCTACAAGAGACAAGATTTTCTTTCAAAGCACGCATAGAAATTTTCACATCATTCATGCAGCATTTAAATTTCAAATTTGAAGCCTTTAACATATCTCTTTCTTTTTTAACTGTATCCAGAGTATCTAGGAGGAGCCAGACAACATCACCATACATTTTAACTCCACAAAACTCTGCTAAAGTGTTGAGGCTCTTTCACCCATATCCTTGCTTCTTATAAGTGCGGAAATAGGGGAATTTGGTGATGTTATTTTGTGTATCTCTATTACCAGGTCATGCCATGGACTGTTAGTGGTCTCTTCATTACTGAAAATGGAGTCATTTGTACCCTAGAGTCCAATTAGAGTAGAGAGCCAATTGCAAAACTTCCAAAACCACCTCAGACATCCCATGTTTAAGACTCTGTTCCTCAAAAACCACTCCTGGTACCAAGCTGTATTAGTCAGGGTTCTCTAGGGAAACAGAATCAACAGGAGATATCTGTCAATAATATGAGATTTTATAAGATTCTCTAACATGACAGTGGGGATACACAAGTCCAGGTTCTGCAGGCAGGCTGCAAACCAGTCCTTCGATGAAAGTCCAAAGAAGATCCTTGATGAGCTTCCAGGAGACATTGGCTGTCCACATATGAGCTGGGAAATTCTTTCTGAAGGTGGAAATCACTTTCCCTTTTAAGGCATTCAACTGATTGGATAAAACATCTCTCATTGCTGATGGTAATCTCCCTGGTTGATGCAAATGTAATCAGCTATCTGTTCTGTAAACTCACTGGTCACTAAAATCCATAAATATCCTTGTATTACAATTAACCCAGTGCTTGCTTGATCAAACACCTGGGCACAATTACCTGGCCGAGTTGAAAAATTAGCTTAACCATTACAGTATGTAATTTTCCTTTTATAGAAAAACATTCATAACATATTCTTGGTTTCTACCTCATATAAGACTAAGTAGAAAACTAAATGTTACTGCATTTACCCCAAACACAAAACTGACTATACCACAGGTAGCCTGGTCCAAACTACTCAATTCTACTGATAGGTCACGTATTTAATGCATGGTTATTTTAGTAGTTTTAAGAAGGGCATATATTTCCAGGAGTATGATAAATACACAAATAATTCTATAAATTAAAAAAAGTATCAGCAAAATATTTAGGTTGTAACATTCCCAAATTTTCTAATGCTTTAAGTGTTTTCAATATATGTTGTTTAACAAGTTAGTTTGGTTAGAATTTTAAACTAATAACTGATTACCCTTTAGAAGATCTAAACTAAATTAAACCACTGTACAAACTTCCTAAGGAAGGTAACTTGAAAAATCTAATAAGTGATTCCAATTATTCTAAATAATATATGAGTTACTAAAAGAATCATTGATTCTAGAAGCATTTTGAAATTATTCTATTTTTCTTTATTATTTTCCTTCAAATAAATAATCCTTTCTGAATTATTTAAGATACAGAATGCTTAAGAATATGTCCTCAAAGTAGGCTTATCACTTGAGTGTTTGGATCTGAAAATGTAGCCTCAATGCTTCTGATATGTAATTCTAACAAAAATCACAATCCTTGGTTTGAAAACATTAAACTCAATTTCAAAACAATTCATTAGGGCAGCTACTAAATAAAAAATAAAATCAGGGTGAAAACACACAGCAGCCACAGACACTAGAGTAGAAAAAATTCTAAATTCCCATAAAGACTCTGAAAATAGATAGCCCAAAGTGAGTGATAACCTAAATCCACAAATAAAAACTGTTTAATAATAGAATGTTTTGGTAAACGGATGTGGCTCAAGCGATTGGGCTCCCATCTACTATATGGGGTCCCGGGATCAGTTCCTGGGCCTCCTGGTGAAGTCAAAGATGGCCCGTGCCATGGAGAACTGGCCTGTGCCATTGAGAGCTGGCCTGCACTGTGTACTGACTCAAAAAGGTGCAACAAAAAAGAGACACAGAGGAAAGACAATGAGAGACACAACAAACCGGGGAGATGAGGTGGCTCAAGCAATTGGGTGCCTCTAGCCCAGGTCCGAAGTCCCAGGATCAGTTCCCAGTGCCTCCTAAAGAGAAAATGAGAAGAGAAGACAAGTAGACACAGAAGAACATGCAGCAAATGTACACAGAGAGCAGACAGCAAGCACAGGTGGCAGGGGGGAAATAAAAGAAAATACTGCTTTAAAATATAGAATATTTTCCAAAGCTTCTTATGAGATGTCAATGAATCTTTATAGTCTGAGTTAAGATCTTAGAAATCAAGGTTAAGTTATATATAACTATGCTGATTTACATATCTTCAACAATGTTCAACTGATATAAATTAGCCTGGTATAATTTACAGAAATCCACGGGAATACCTAATTCACCATCATATCATCCTTCAGTACTGGATGTTTATTTTTTTACAGTGTTTCTACCTTCTGAATCAAGAAGACTTTTTAGAGGAACAATTCCATTTCTTCCTATGATCCTGTAAAGTGTAGGTAACAAAATATAAAATTAACAAGATTTATATTAGGTACACTAACATAAAAAATCACTGCTGCAATTCATAGTGATTGCATAAATACTTAAGAGTTATCATAATATCTATAAAGTGGATATATCTTTGGTTTTTTAAAAGAAGTGCAGATTGTCTCAAGGTAGAAAAATATACTGCTGGTTACTAAAAAGCTCTTTGTTGCATTAGGACATTCATTAATGAGCAAAATTTTAGAAAACATTAACATGTTTCTCAAACTTTTAACATCATTTAAGCATGAATGGCACTGCAGCAGCAGGATGCTTATTAGAGGCTGGCACTGTAAAACTAATGCTAAGAATTAAAAAGGCAGAATGTGTGAGCAATAAATGGTGTAACCAAATGATTACAAATGGAGATTAGTTATAAAAGTGAGGAAGGTGACTTTTAAATTCATTCTGATGAGATGCCATCCTTAAATATTAATTTCTTTGAAGAAAGTAGAACACCTATATCATCATAAAATGATTGTGAAAACAAACTGGAAAAATTGGTCTCTGGGTGAATGTCAAAGTTGAAGCACCTTCTTGGAATGAGTATTAATTTTAAGTCACTTTTTTCTTTATTTTATTATATCCTTTTCTCAGTATAATTTGAATTTACTTTCTTTTTATTTTCCTAAATCTTGGAACCTAGGATATATTTATCATTAGTTAACACACTTCCTTAATTTTTTATCTTAGTGGTGAAAACTCTATAGGCTTATTGATTTTTAAATGATACTAAGGGAAAATTAATAATTTATGAAGTCTAGTAAATTCAACAATTTAAATAGAATGGAAAACATACCTTGAATGAGTATCACATAGCAAGTTCAAAAAATAAACAGTGGATAATATCACTGCCCTTATTAATTTCAAAAATATAGAGTTTTTTGTCTTTCATTGTTTCGCCATGAAACCTAATATCTAGAGTGCTTAAATAGTGCATTATAGTAAATATTAAAGAAGAAATAAAACCAATTATATACAGTCACTTCCAGATCAAATTCTATTAGACCACCATTTCTCTCATAATTATAACTTATAACAACTTCTAGACATTCCTTCAGATTTTCTAGATAGATGACCATATCATCTGTAAATATCAAATATCTTATCAAATGCCTTTTTTATATTAGTGGGTTTAGCATGGTTTCAGGATAAGTTCAATATACAAAAATTGATTTTAATTTTGTACTAATAACAACAATCAGTAATTGAATTTTTAGAATATCACTTTTAACTTCTTAGGGCTACCATAACAAAGAACCACAAACTAGGCTACTTAAAAGAGCATAAATTTATTGTGTAATATAGTGAAGGCTAGAAGTCAAAAACAATTTGTCAGTGGGGCCATGCTTCCTCAGAATTCTGTAGGAAAAATACTTCCATGAATCCTGTAGCTTCTGGGGGTTCCTGGAAATCTTTGGTGAACCTTGGATTGTACAAGCATCATACCAATCTCTGCCTCCATCTTCACATAACATTCTTCCCCAATATCTGATTCTACATTCAAATTTCCCTCTTATAAGCAGGTCACATTCTATTACACCCTGGTCTAACCCAGATTCATCTCATCTTAACTAATTACATCTTCAAAAACCCAATTGCCAAAAAAGGTCACATTCACTGGAAAAGGGATAAGGAGTTGAACATAATTTGAGGAACACAAAACAATGAAAACAGTTATTTAAAGTAGCATCAAAATATTAAATTCTTGTGTATAATTGTGGCATATAATGTTTCAAGACATAGGCATTGTCAAATATAATTATGTTGAGAGAATGGAAAAGCCTTAATAAAATTAAAGAAATATTTTACTCATGGTTGGATGCCTCAACATTATTAATATTTCAATTCTCCCCAAATTAATCTCTATGTCAATACAATTCCAAACAATTTCAAAACTTGGAAAAATTATAAATTTACTAACTGATTTTAGCATTTACTTGTAAATAAAATGGATCTAGATAATCTCCAAGACTTTCTAAAAAGAACAAATTTGGAGAACTTACACTACATCATATCAAGTTATATTATAATGCTACAGTGATCAAAACAAAGTATATTGTTTTCATAAAGATGGACAAGCACTCAAAAAAACAGACCAGAAACTGTAGTAGTAGACGTACACATGTGGGATCAACTAAATCTCAGCAAAGTTCTCTTTGTAATTCAGTGGAGCAGGGATATTCCTTTCAGTAAATAGTGACGGAACATTTGGTCATCCATATGCACAGTAAAAATAAACCTTAATTTATACCTTACACATCATACAATTTTTTTTCAAAATGAATTTTAAAACAATATATAAATGTCAAAGTACAAAGTGTTTAGAATAACAAGTGTGAAAATTTTTCGACTTTGGATTAGGCAAACAGTCCTTTAAAATGATTCCAAAGTACTGCTTTTTGAATACTATATTATTAATATATATAATTAAAATATAGACAGATATAGATATAGATGATAGAAAATAGATAGATAGATAGATAGATAGATAGATAGATAGATAGATAGATAGATAGATTCTACTTCATCGTAATTAAAAATTTTGCAGCAAAACAAATTGCAATAATTGGACATATATTCAGGATTGAATTGGTAATGTTCCACCTTGCAACTGAGGAAGCTACCTGCAATGAGTATCCAGATGTGTGTTTTTGTGGGGGGAGGACAGTATGACAAGCTACGTCCTTATGTGTATTAATACAGGTGAGCTTGAGGGAAAAGTGGTCAGCTACAGACATTAGAGTGAAGTTGAGGATCAAACACTGCATTCTTAGATCTTTCATTCTCAAGCGACAGAATCCTTCCTTAACTCAGGTTTCCTTAACTTTTAAAGCCTGGAAGCAAGAACTGAACTAGAATTACCCACTTCTTTCACTTAAATAAATTCACAAAGCCCTGATCTGCTCCTCACTAAGTATTTGAGCTTGTTTTCAACCTCTAGAACTTCATTGTCCTTATCTGAATAACAGAGTTTATAGTATTTAACTTAATATAGGCATTATTGTGAGGATAAGTGACATGATGAACTAAAATTGCCCAATATTCTCTCTATGAATAATTATTATTTTAATTATTTTTTTCTAAGAAAGTTGATCTGATCCAGATTGTTTCTGTAAAATACCAATTTCCTGAAGTTTTAAATGTCTGAGAAAAATTTTAATAAATGGATTTGTGAATGGAAGAGAGAGAAAGACTAACTGAGCTTCAGCGTGTGCATTTAGGGATTGAGTCTCTACAACATGTGCCAATGTGGTGACATAGGAGAAAGAACCTCACGATAAACAGGCAAAAGCCTCTGATATTTTGATTATGTGCTTACTTGATATACCTTTTTTCAGATCTGAGATGCATATGGGGAAAAAAGTTTACTCTTTTTTCTTTCATTTTCTTTTGTCTCCCATTCCTCAACCATCTATTCCACCAATGTTAGTCCTTGCAACAAATTTTGCAGGCCACTGATTTTATTGATTTATCTCCTTCTACTAATCTGGGTTACTATCAATAATGGTCAATATTTGGACTGAATTGCCTATCTTTGGTGTTCTTTGCTTTTCCTCATCTCAGATTTTCCTGGCAGCTAACCTGATACCATTCCAGGCTATGTCATATTTCTTCCTGTACTTCAGCAAGTTAGACAAGCACAGAGCTATCATTGGTTCCTGAACTATGTGTCTGATGATAGCATTTTCAGGCTTCCAGAGAAACTGCCTGAGCCAGGCCAGGTCAAAGTTGCAAAGTAAATGCCCAGAGGCACAAGGGACATTACCATGGACAATGGTTTAGGAACATTTGGCCGGGATATGATTAGATTGCATCACAGTATATATTTTCTAAGAGCTTTCAAACATGCTAATTTTTGCATTGTCATTTAAGTTTGGGTTCTCTTCTTCCAATCAAATTTTCTCAGGCATAGGCATAAAACAGATGACTCCTAGGACTTAAATACTTGTGTTAAGTTTGCAGTAATTTCAAATTCCTTTCTGATTATTTTTATTCAGAGTTAGTCTGCAGATGTTAAATCTCCATTAAAAAGTCTGAACTTCCTTTCTATGGAATAAAGATCTTCCTCTCCTTTCATCCCTGATGAGTTTTTCAGATATATAGAGTACACTCCATTTGAAAATCTGTAGAAAGTTATAAAATATTTTGATATCCAAATATCTTGAGAATTACATATGTGTGCTTAAATTACTGATTAATATTTCTCTGAATTCTCTTCAGATTTAAATCTTGGAAAAGAATTACCAGAGTGAGTATCTCAGGGGGAATTCTTGCATTACAGCCTAAAACTAACATGAAGTCAAAACTGAACTGATGGTCAGTGAATTACACATGCCACCATGGTTTGGAGAAAGCCCCACTAACCATGTGTTAGCATGATTGTATCCTATTCTATTTATACATATCCCATGTAATTTCATTTTCTTGCAGCATAAGATACATTGATTAATGTAAAATGATTTAGCACACTATAGTTTTAATGGCTTCATATTTACAAGAGGAATTCTAGTTGAAAAGAGTAGAGTAAGGAAATTTTAATTGTTGTCAGTGAATTTCTTTGAGTCCCATTATGGTTTTATGTATTTTCTTCCACATTCTTATCAAGGAATAGCCCCTTTCATGTTTATCAACAGCAAAGAAGAATTTACTATCTTTCAGACAACCTGGCATCCTAAACAACAAAAAAAATTCATCTGTGTTATCTAAGGTAAGTTTATAACATGCTATGTTCTGATAACAGTATAAGAAAATTTGGATATGGGGTGGAAATTTTAAGAGCATCTAATACAATGGCTACAGCACACACAAAGGGCATGCACTCTATGAAAGAGGTAAATTAATCCTTTCACTATATTTTCTAATGAAAGATAATATCAGGCTAAGGATTACTGTCAAGAATTACCTTAAATAAGCAGTCTAGTATCAGAATAACCTTTTTCCCCCATTTAATTATAAAAATTGAAATGTATATGTTCACCTTCTTTAAATCTATCTTGTTTTCTTCTGGTTGTTGTTTTTTTCTTCATTTGACTTGGTTTATATGTGTGCATGGCAATTTCAGTAGTTGCTAAATTCTTTGCTCAAAGAAGAAAGAAAGAAACAGGAAAATAAGCAGTGTGGCATGAACCATGTATGAAAAGGGCATTTCTTATTAACTCTCATACTTTTGATTATAGTTCTGAATTATTTAACAAATTCTCAATTGTATTGTTGAGGAAAATGAGGTTTAAGGATATTAATGAATAAGCTCAATATTCAGAATTGGTCAGTTTATGTTACAGTCCTCGCCATTTCTACCTCTGCCTTTGTTACAACTATTTAAACCACATAAACAGTGTTTGGCAAATAATTCCTTCCCCCAACATTTATGCCTGAAAAGCTTTCATAGGAGTTTTCTTTACTATCTCTATGGTCAAAAAATATTGTTTCTTTTAATGACAATATTTCCTCTCATGTGAATGTATTCAATTTTCCCTGTACCTCAGTATCATATGATCAGCAGTGATCATAATAGCACCTTCCCTCAGAATGCTAGATAGATTTCTAGGGCAGTTATTAATTAAACAACTATCACAATCTGGAGAATAAGTCAGAATCTTTGCCTAAAGAATGTACATTTAGGTAAAATTGAAGAACAATTACTTCAAAATGGTTTAGTATTAGAGAATTCTGGACCACTTATTTGTTTTAACTGCAGTATATTTACATAAATATTGAATAAGACAGACAATATATTTACATAAATATTGACTAAGACAGACTTGGTGATCTGAACTGAGAGCTCATGGCCAGTCTCACAGCTGCACCATGCAAACATTTCCCCCATACCGTTCTGCTCTCACAAATGAGATGTGGCACCAAACTCAGTAGGAATTGGGATATCTGACTTCTAATATCTGCAGTGGATATGTTACTGATTCTGAAAAACTAATGAGATCTCATGCTCTGACTCAAATTTATTGGGAAACATGGACTTAGATTATTAGGTGATACTGTGTTGAAGTAGTTCACCAACCTACTCATAAAGAAATTACACTTAAATCAATGTATTTAATGTAAATAAATGTATGTGACAATTAGCATTATATCATCCCATGAAGAATCAGTATCAGTAGTAAAAGGAAAAGGATAGGTCAATTAACCATCCTTTAATTATTCTATATACTTTTGTAACAGTTAACTGCTAAACATAACTTGCCTGTTACTTTCTGTTTGTTAAGAAAAGTTGAATTGTAAGGCTTAAATCACTACTGAAGACCTTAGAGGAATACAATGAGACTTTTTCATTGATGAAATTATAGTAAATAATTTAAAATTCTTTTAGAATGGGCTATTTTTAAAATTTCTTACCTGTTACTTATTTGATATCTAAAATCATCCTAAAGAAACTGAGCTTGAATTTGTGAATGAGGGGATGTGATGATAACTAAAGAAACCTTCTACAAAAAATATTCTATTTCTTAATGGCCATCCAGAGGGTCCAGATATGGCTGCCACATTGAATCCAGACTAAGGTAGAAGACGTGCTCTAGTTTCACCGCCTTATAGGATGCCAGATAATTCGGTTCTCTCTATTCTGCAATCTCTTTTTTCAAGTGTAAATAATGTCTCAAGATTGTACTAAACATGACTTTTTCATCATGTTCTTTATGCAGTAAATAGCCACTGAGTACAAACCAATCACACAGCTTGTCTTACAGTTACATTGTATCACCTTTTTATGGACTCCTGCTTTTGTGGACTAGATTATATATAATATTTATAGCAAAACCCATGAACTACAGGCAACTCAAATATACTGGATAATTCACTATATATTTCCTTTACCTATTGCCATCAAAATCTTATTGACTACACATTTAAAAAATATTCTGACATATGAAATATAAATAAGAGAAATGAATGGGACTGAAGATTATTTTTTCACAACCACAGTTGTTAATAACATTAAAAAAAACCTAATGTATATTTTCAACCATTCTTTGCTATTCAATATAACTGATATTACATTGGTTTAGTATATTCAATTGGCAATGTTTGCTGACAGGGCAAACACAATAATCTCTCCCAAATTAAATTTTCCAATTCAAACTGGAGTTCATTTAGTATAAACATTTCCTGAGTACTCAGTTACAGAAAATTAAGGGAGGCAGTCCATTCAGGCTGAAAGAAAGTAATTTGACTCTGTGGATAATGCAGCACATTAAAAATAAATAAGAAAATGTAATGAAGGAAATGAAACTTTTGTTGTTATATAAATAAAATAATTAACAGGAATAAAATGTTTTATGATCAAGCTAATGTTTAAAATATTATTTAATCTTCACTGGTAAAATTAAATAATATATATAAATTCTCATTATAAAATTATTGTATAATATATAGAATGTATAAAATGAGACAATAAAAAGAACAAGTAATATAATTCAATTAAAAACAATAATTAATATTCTGTGCATTTCAACTCATGGTTTTGATAAAATGTATATTATTATGATCATACTGATATAGTCTTCATCCAAATTTATTTATTTTTCTTTTCAGTGTCTCAACTCATTTCTGCCTTATGGACACATACTAAAATATATGGAAAGCCACATTTTGAAATTCATTCTTTTAGGGCTTTCTTATGACTAGCACATACAAATATTTTGGTTTGTACTCTTCATATTCAGTGATGTTTCCATTTTGGTAGGAAACCTTGTGATCCTTGTCTCCATTAGCTGCAGCTCCCTTTTTCACCAACCCATGTACTATTTCCTTGGTCATTTATACTGTATGGACATCTGCTACACCTCTAGTATTACACCCAAACTGATCAGTGACTTGTTAGTGGGGACAAAAACCATCTCCTATGGAAATTCCATGTTGCAGGTCTTTACCATGCACTTCTTTGGAAGTATTGAGGTCTTCATTATTGCTGCCATGGCCTTTGATCACTATGTTGCCATCTGCAAACCTCTGCACTACATGATAATCATGAACAGGGCAACATGTAATCTTCTAATCCTAGCTGCTTGTGCTGGTGGATCTCTCCATTCTTTTCCTCAATTTTATCTGGCACTCCAGTTGCCCTTTTGTGGTTCAAATGAAATAGATCACTATTTTTGGTATACCTTCCCACTTTTAAAAGTTGCCTGTACTGATACCTTCATCACAGGTGTCCTTATGGTTGCAGATTCAGGTATGGTGCCTTAGTAACCTTTGTTGTCTTATTTGTTCCTATGTCATTGTATTATTCACTTTAAGAAATCATTTAGTTGGGGAAGACGCAAAGCCCTCTCTACCTGTGGGTCTCGTATCACTGTGGTAGTGTTATTTTTCACTCTTTCAATCGTTGTCTACCTTACACCACCAACCACTTTCCCTGAGGATAAAATATCTGCTCTATTTTACTCTATCATAGCTCCTATGTTCAATCTCCTAATATATACTTTGAGAAATACAAAGATGAAAAATGTCATGAGAAAGGTTTGGTGCCAAATGTTATTTTTGAAGGAATTTTGCAATTAACATGTAATTGAAAAGCTAGATATTACCTTACAGATTAATATTTGCATTACAATCATACATGCTATGGTTGAGGGTAATAGGATTTACAGTTTAATTAATCAATTACTAATTTTACCAGACAAAAAGCTTTTGGACACATAGTTTGTTTTCTGCGGTATTGAGTGGAATAGATAGTATTATCTGAAAAAAAAAATCTTGGCCAAAGATATGAAAGAAATGCTTTCTTAATCTGTGAATTTTAATGAAAAAAATTACAATTTTATTTTAAAAATCAAGTCTGTAAAGCATAGTAACAAACATTGTGTGGTAATTAATGTAGAAGTTAAATTCTGTAATTTAAGTAGTCATTTTAATTTTGATAAGTGTTTAACTTTATATCCTTTAATGGACCTCAAAATCAGTTGTGTAATATAAAAACTGGAAGAGTAGACTCTTATTTAACAAGGTTTCTAGGGGTCAATTCTTCTGACTATCTTTTAAAAAATAATTATTAATCAAGACAAAATACAATAATGCAGAAAGCTGAATAAACAGTTTCCCTTAATACTTGCTAGATGTTATGCTATACCTATTGTGTTACAATGTTTTTACTTGTGTGTGTGTATTTATTTGTAGATGTATTTCTATTTTTCAAAGTCACTTATTGTATTCTGCTGATTATTTTCTCTTATTAATATAAAAGGTCTTTGGCTCCAGATCCAATGACTAGCCATTTGATTACCAATTTTAACAAGGTAGGAGAAGGTCAAAACTTGCCTCATGTAATTCATTTCCTTAAGGTTTATGGGAAATGATTTTCAATTTTCCATAATGAGAGGAAAGTAGCAATAAAATAGATCTTTTATTGTGAAAAGTTTGAAATCCAGAAATATATAAAGCACAAGAATGAGGGCATATGAATGAAAAAAGGAAATTAACAGTTTATTGGAAATGTTAGAGTATATGCCATATCAGTAAAATCAATATGATACCTCTAGTTTTACCAGACTAAATAGCTGTATTAGAACATTTTTGGAAAATAAGTTGTCCTTTTAGGCAAAGTGTATAAAACCATGCTGTGAAGCTTTAGTATTTTTCTATTGGCAAAGCAGAAAATTTTTTATAAAGTACCTTAAAAAAAAGGAACCATATTAGGGATAAAAAAATACTTTGAGTGCTTTGGGTCATATGTATGTGTAACAGTGGTTCTTGGGTACCCATTATGAGAATTTAAGTTAGCATCCCTCTCCTTTTCCTTACTTCGACGTCTGCAAATAAGGAATCTCCACGTTAAGAATATTATACCTCTGGCCCTTTCCCTTTGCTCTCTTTTTAATCAAAAGTGGTCTGAGAAAGTCTGCATCATTCAAACACCAGTGAAAACTGGCAAGCCCTGAAGCATCAGAATCTTGACTTTGCTGTGAGAAGTTGTCCCCCAAATTTCATAATTCTCAGGAGTCATAACTGGATGATGACAATTACTCTTTAACTTTTTCCCAAATTTGAGGCAAGGAGAAGGAAGAATTTCATTTGAGCTTATAAACTTACCATTGTGTGTGTGTGCAAAAAGATGACATCCAATCTTTCACAATTATTGTTTACTTTGAAGATAAATCATGGGCAGAGCAATTGAAACAAGTAAATTATTCTTCAGAAAGATCCACTGTTGCTTTGTGTTTCTGAAGCTATGGGGATGGAGCATGCCCAAAGAGAACAAACCCTCCTAGAAGGACTGAGGTAGATATTATGAAAGAATCTGTGATACTTTTAGGAGGAAAGTCAAGTTCCTAAATTTACTCTTATAAATCTCCAGGGTAGAAGGCAATATTACAACTATTATATGGTAGAAACATCTCTAAAGCCACCTCTATTATCCCAAAATCTTCCCTGGCAGAAAGATGAATTAAACATTTTTTTTTCCTCCATCAGATATCTATAGGTATTTCATAATAATTCACAAATGATCAGAACTGCCTTTCAGCCTCCATACATCCAAGATTTACACCATTCCTCTCCTAACTCCAAAGGAACTTTGCTCAATGTCTTCTTATAAGGCATAGTTAGTCCAGTAGCACAGCAAATCATGAGGGCAATTAATCTCAGGCAAGGCTATCAACAGGAAGATTTCATGCTCAGAACCCTCCTGTCCTCCTCTCCCATTCTTAGGGACATCTATTTCAGTGATCAAGGGTTCATGTCATCAAATCTCTCACCTTACTCTACCCTCAGATCCTGCTCCAAGGAAAGGTATACTTTCAAAATCATTTTGAAGTGTAGACTATTAAAAGCTACCAAAGGCTTCGTCTTTTAACTCAAATCTTTTCTAATGTAAGTCAAAAATATGAATCTTGGTAAAGTCTCAAATAGATATGATATAATAGAATTCTGGCTCTATCACTTAGGTTTCTGTGACTTCCATAAGCTTATTTACTTCCTGTAGTTTTCTTTTCTGAAAAATGTTGTTGATAATTATAATTATTGTTAATCCTAAAAATTTTGTTAAAGCATACTAAGATATAAATAAGTATAGTGAAAAGTGCTATTAATATTTGAACAAATTCTCAACTATTTTGAATTTGATTAGACATAGAAAGGAAGGTACAAAAGAGAGGGTGTAGAAAGAAAAATTAATTATGGAAATTTATTTTTAAATATATCCTCAAGGTGTAACTTACATTTAAAAAATGGACCATTTTCAAAATCCCATTAGATGAGTTTTGAAAAATGTATGCACACTTTTAACTGCCACCACAATCAATATGTGGCATATTTACATTGTGCCAAAAAGAATCCTCATGCCCCTTTGCAGTCATTCACTTTTTGCATATTTTATAATCACTTTTTCCATTCAATGGTAAGAGGTTATTTTTATTTCCTTTGAATAGTTTAAAAGGATAACTCTGGAAAATTATTTTCCTACCTGGGAGACCATAATGTTTTTCTACATTTTTCTGTAAACATGCTGTTTGATAGACCATTCTGGTGAAAGCAAAATTGTCCTGGTCAAGATTATGTTCAATCTGACTACAGCCAGATGACCGTCAAACATGTGAAAGACAAAACATCAGTACAACACCTACCACCTACCCAACCTACAACTATCTAAAGATGTATCAATGAGGCTCAAATGAAATTAGATATATAGTCTAGATGAAACATAGACCAAAGGAAAAAAAAGTTTCATGTGACTGGGGTTTTATGGTTATTTATTATGCAGCAGTAACGAGTAGTGTACAGATATAGGATTTGATAGTGGTAGCTAGAAAATATATTGTGATCGGGAAGCAATATTATATGATAATACATAATTGCCAACCTATGCATGTCAAATTAAAGAGCTCTGATTAGATACTACAATCAGTTGAATTCCCCATAAGTTGTGGTCAGGGTAAATGTAACTCTATGAACATTACGTCAAGCCAAGGATAAATGAGATATCCCAAATAAAGCATAGAGCAATATTAGAAGAATGAGCCAAGGAGAAAATTCCATTTGCATTTGTTTTTTAAGACAGGAAGTTATTGAAGAGAGAATTATAAAGTGAACCAGGAAGTATGATCAGGGAAGTACCAAGGACTCAAATAACCATAGCGTGATGGAAATCCAACAAACCAAAATATCAGCTAGAAGTGAGGCTGTTATATATATATAAGTAATTTAATATATCACATCTCATTCTGATTTGAGATAATACGAGAAATTTAAATTGGGAAAAATCCTCACAGTACCCTAAAATAAAAAGGACAAATATTGACAAAACTGAAAGGAGAAATAGATGTCTGTGCAATAATAATTGGAGACTTCAGTACACCACCTTCAAAAATGGATAGGACATCGACACAGAAGATCAATAAGAAAGCAGAAAACTTGAATAAAACTACAAATGAACTAGTCCTAACAGATATTTACAGAGCACTGCATTGAACAACAATAGAATACACATTGTTTTAAAATGTTTGTGATAATTCTCCAAGATAGGCCACATGTATGTCACAAAAGAAATTTCAATGAATTTAAAAAGATTGAAATTATACAAAGCATCTTCTATGACCATAATAAAATGAAACTAGAAATCAATAACAGAAGGAAAAGAGAAATATCCACTAATAAGTGGAAGTTAAACAACACACTGATAAACAATGAATGGGTTAAAAATGAAATCACAAAAAGAAATTAGGAAATATCTTGAGAAGAATGGAAATGAAAACTCAACATACTGAAGTGTATGAGGTGCAGTGAAGGCAATGATTAGATGGAAATTGATAGCTATAAATGCCTGTATTAAAAAAGAAGAAAGATTCAAATCATTAAACTGACCTCATGTTTGGAATAACTAGTTAGGAAGAGCAAATTCAACCTAAAGTAAGTAGAAGGAAGGAAATAATAAAGATTAGAGCAGAGGTCAATGATATAGAGTATGGGAAAACAATCATAATAAGGAAAGAAAACAAAAGTTGATTTTTTGAAAAAAGTCAATAAAATTGACAAACTTTTAGCTAAACCAAAGAAGAAAAAAAGAAAGAGTATGCAAATAACTAAAATGAAAACTGAAAGGGGCTCAAAATTAAACACTTACTCACCTCACAGGACTTTGTCAAAAAGGTGAAAAGGCAGCCAACTCAATGGGAGAAAATATTTGGAAATCACATATCTGATAAGGGATTAATATCCAGGATATATAAAGAAATGTTACAACGCAACAATATGAAGACAAATGACCCAACTAAAAAATGGGCAAAAGCCTTTAATAGATATTTATCCAAAGAAGAAATACAAATGGCAAAAATACACTTGAAGAAATGCTCAAAACCGCTAGTGATTAGGGAAATGCAAATCAAAACTACAATGAGATATCATTTCACATCTATCAGAATGGCCACTATTAAAAAGACAGAGAGCTACAAGTGTTGGAGAGGATGTGGAGAGATAGGAACACTTATTCCCTGCTGGTGGGAAAGCAGAATAGTACAGCCACTGTGAAGGACTGTTTGACAGTTCATAACGAATTTGAATATAGAGTTGTCACTTGACCCTGCAATACCACTACTGGGTATATATGCAGAAGAACTGAGACCAGTGACACAATCAGACATCTGCACACCAATGTTCAAAGCAACATTATTCACTATTGCCAAAAGTTGAAAACAACCCAGGTGTCTGTCAACAGATGAGTGGATAAACGAACTATGGTCTATTTACACAACAGGATATTTTGCAGCTATAAGAAGAAATGAAGTCGTAAAGCATATGCAAACATGGATGAACCTGGAGGACATTACATTGAGCCAAGTAAGCCAGGCACAAAAGGGCAAATGCTGTATAATTATGTTACTATGAATAAACTATATTGTGTAACATATTTTATGATTCAAAAATAATTTTTAGGTGTCCAGTACATTTAATTGAGAAATGTATGTTTTTATTCAACAATGCTTTCCTTTTAGATTTCAATTGTTTATATTTTAAAGTATTAATTGTACAAAATAAAGTTTAAAAAAATGAAAGGGGGACATTACAACAGATCTTAAAGAAATTAGGATTATATCACAATGCTATGAACAATTGTATACTAACAAATTAGATAATCTAGAAGAAATGGAAAAATTCCTGGAAACACATAACTTACCTAAACTGATTCAGGTACTTTTAGAAGATCTCCACAAGGAACAGGTAAAAATATTGAGCCATTAATCAGAAACATCCCAATGAGCAGAAGTCCAGGACCAGATGGCTTCACAGGCAAATTTTACCAAACATTCAAAGAAGATTTAACACCAATCCTTCTCAAACATCTTCAAAAAATTGAAGAGGAGAGAACTCTTCCTAACCCAATTTATGAAGCCAAGAAAATCCTACCAGCCTTTGTGGAATAAGTGGAAAAGTCAATCCTCAAATTCGTATGGAATTGCCAGAATCTCCAAATATCCAAATCAATATTACAAAAGAAAAATAAAGTTGGAGGTCTCAAAATTCCTAATTTCAAAATTTACTGCAAATCCACAATAATAAAAACAGTGTGGTAAATGCCATAAAGATAGACACATAGAACAATGGAATAGAATGGAGATTTCAGAAATAAACACACACCCCTTTCACCAATTGATTTTTGACAAGGATGTCAAGTATATGAATTGGGGACAGAATGTCTCTTCCACAAATGGTTTTGTGTAAACTGTATATCCACATGTGAGAAAAAATGAAGTTAGAACCCTATCTTATATTATGTACAAAAATGAACTCTTAACTTGTCAATGACAAGAGATTAAATTTATAAGAGATAAAACCATAAATCTCCTAGGAGAAATTATAATGGGAACCTTCATAACCTTGGATTTGGTACTTATTTCTTAGGTATAGTGCAAAAAACACACGCAAAAAATAAAATAGAGTTTGTCAAAATTATAAGCTTTTCTTCATCAAAGCACATGAAGATAGTGAAAACACAACCTGCAGAATGGGAGAAAATAATTGACAGTAATATATCTACTAAAGTTTCTATTTCAGAATATATAAAGAATTGCTACAAATTAACAATAAAAAGATAAATAACGCAATTTAAAAATTAGCAAAGGACTTCATAAACATTTCTCTAAAGAAGACATACAATTGACCAATAAGTACATGATAAGGTTCTCAAAATCATTGGTAAATATGCAAATCAAAATCATAATGAGATAAAACTTCATACACACTATCATGGCTATTATTAAGAAAGAAAATTACAAGGTGGCCAGGATGTGGAGAAAAACAAACCCTTATACATTGCTGGTGACACTGTATAAGGGTGTAACCACTGGGCAACTCAGTTTGATCTTTCCTCAAAAAATTGAAAATAGAATTATCATATAATCAGATATTCCTACTTCTTTGTATATATCCCCCCAAAATTGAAAGAATTGATAGCAGGGATTCAAACATTTATTTGTACACCAATGTTTATAGTAGCATTGTTTACAATATTGAAAACCTCAAAACAATCCAAGTGTCCATCAACAGATGAATGGATAAATAAAATGTGGTATATGTATGCAATGCAATGTTATTCAGCCATCAAACAGTATGAAGCTCTGATTCATGTGACAACATGGATGAACCTTGAAGATATCATGTTGAGTGAAATAAGCCAGGTGCAAAAGTACAATTAATGTATGATCTCACTGATATGAAACAACTAGAAGAAGAAACTTCATTGAGAAAGATGGTGGTACATAGCTTATGAAGAGCAGGGGTAGCAGGATGGGAGGAGGGAGCTATAGCTTAGTGGGTAAATAGGTTCTGTTTGAGGTGATGAAAAATGAAGGCTGTTTTAGTCTGCTAGGCTGCTGAAAGCAATATACAAGAAATGGGTTGGCTTTTCCAATGGGGACTTACTAACTTACAAGCTAACAATTTTGAAGCTGTGAAAATGTCCAAAACAAGGCATTATCAGGCAATGTTTTCTCCCCAAAGACTGGCTGCTGAAGATCCTGGAATCCTCTATCTCATGGTACGGTGCATGGCAACATCTGCTGTTGTCTCCATTCTCTTCTGGATTTCTTTGCTTTCAGTTTCTGTCTCCAATGGCTTTCTCTCGCGCGCTTTCACTCTCTCTCTTTCTCTCAGTATTCATCCGTTTATAAAGACTTCAGTAAGATTAAGACCCAGCTTGGGTTCAGCCTTAAATGAAGTAACCTAATCGAAGGTCATAGTTAAATAGGTTTACACTCACAGGAATGGATTAACTTTAAGAACATAATTTTTCCGGGGTTCATATAGTTGTAAACCATCAAAAGAGATAATGGATATCAGTGATGGTAGCACTGGCTATAAATAACACTACTGAATTGTACACTTGAAGGTGGTTTAAAGTGAAATTTTGTGCTCTATATCAGTTACTAAAATAAAAAGAAAATAGGAAAACCCTGCATTGCAGTTGAAAGTAAGGAAAAGACACTGATATGCTCTGCAGGCTTTAAGGAATATCTCTATACTTAGTAACTATGATGATTCGGATCATGACTGTCTAACTCAACATGTATCCATTCCCAGAACCTGTATGTGATCAATAAATAATGGTTACATTATTAGAGAGAGAGAGAGAGAGAGAGAGAGAGAGAGAGGGAGAGAGGGAGGGAGGGAGTAAGAGAGGGAGGGAGTGAGAGGGAGGGAGGGAGAGAGAGAGCGAGAGCGAGAGATAGCCAGCGAGAGAGAGTATCCATATATCACCTTAGTCAGCCAGGTATTTGAAGTGACTGGTACCAAAATTTCTTAACGCAAACAAGCCCAATTTTCCCATTTTTTTTTTTGACAACCTGTTGATGTATCTCTCAAAGATATTGAGGGTCTTTTGGGTCCAAGAAGACTCAGATATAAATGCAGATATGGGAAAACTGAAAGTGGATCCCTTTTTCAAATAAATCACAAGGAGATCTTATAAGACCTGCCTTGAATCTTTTATGAAGTTTCCAGTGGCCAACCCAGAGACTGCTTTTTTAAAAAATGTTTTTTTTATTTTTTAAAAGATAGATTACATAAATGTTACACCTAAAAGGGGGATTCCCATATGCCCCATTCCCTACACCTCCCACATTTTCCCACATTAGTAACTTCCTTCATTAGTGTGGTATATTCATTACAATTGAACACATTTTGTAGCATTGCCACTAAGCAAGGATTATAGTTTACATTGTATTTTACACTCTCTCCCACACAATTTTGTAGGTTATGACAAGATATATAATGACCCGTATCTGTCATTGCAATGACATTAAGGACAATTCCCAAGTCCTGAAAATACCCCTGTATTACACCTGTTTTTCCTTCTCCCTGCCCTCAGAACCTCCAGTGGCCACTGCTTTCACAGCAATGATATAAGTTCTTACATTCCTAGAATCACAATAAGTCTATAGCAGAACACTAGTAAGTGTACTTTGGTCCATAACTCATTCCTCAATCCTGAGGATTCTGGGATGGTGATGCCCATGCCACCTCAAATTGAAAGGGTCTTTGATCCCATAAGGAAGAAGGATGGGAGTCTCTTCCTTGCAATTGTAGACTCTCTCAGATCCTTGGGATGGTTGTTGTCCATCATCATCTTATTAGTTGTGGTGGGTTAGTCCAATGAACTGGAGAGTAGGTGTTGCAACTCTGTTGAGATTCAGGGCCCAGCTGGTACATGGACAGCCAAAATATTTAAGTCTCTTGGGTACAGTTATCAAATCTAGTACTGATTATAGGTTCAAATAGAGGGGTCAGAAGAGCCATGTCTAGGGAAACAACTGAGTCCAACTCTGTCACACCGGGGAGCATAAATTCCAAAGTAGGGCCCACAGGCAAGGCACCAAACTCCTGAGCTATCTGCCCTGACTACACTGTCTGTATGTCTCTGATTTTAAGGCATCCTTTCTGACCTTCTATTACTATGCTCCTGGTGGTACCCTTACTAATCTTTACACTATAACTTACCCTAAAGCCACCACTGGAACTCCATTATCAATGAGTCATAGTTCACTTTCAAATTGTCTCTGTTAATAGATGATGCTTACTTGCCCAAGCTTTTGTCCATAAAATTCATCTTTTATGTGTGCAAACAAATATTTCTTAAGAGGGAATACTGTGCAATCCTTGTTTAAAATGAAACAATAGTTTATTGAAATACACTATTGGTGCAAATTATTTATGATTTAACAATTTCTTATTTAAGAGTATTTAAAACTAAATTTTGACTAGAACAGTAGTTATGAAATTACAAAGTGTGGTCCAAGAGATTTCTGAGGTTTCATTAAGAGACAGTAAATATTTACTTCCACTATATTAAGTTTAAAGCAGAACCAGGAGGCAAGAATTAAAGCTTTGCTTTATGTCTTGCTTACTTAGCAACCAATTACATTTAAATATATTCTTCATGGGACTAGATTCAACTTTTTTAAAAAACAAAACTTTAAGACATTAAATTAGGGAAATTGTATTGTTCATTTAGAACTGTTATGTAGCAAAATTGCCAGTTGGGGATATGGTACTGACTGCTCTAGCAAATAATCCTGTTTGAGACTTACATGCTTATTCTATCCCATTTCCTGTGTCTGAATTATTGGGAATCCTTTGGGATAAGGTGATAACATTATCCCTCAGTTGACTAAAATGCTTCATTTACTTATGAAGTTCATTTTTTTTCTAACTAGCCAATATCATATATAGTAGTACTTACTGGTGCTAGTTTCATTGGAATTGTAACTCAAGGTGGTGTGAGTGTTCATGTAATTGATTTAGATTAGATTACCTTTAACATGGGAATATACATTTTTAAACATTCTTACATAAAGTATCAAAGTTTGAGAAACCCTAGAGCTGGATTTTCAATTCTTGTGTAATTTCAAGACATTAGAATTTTGAGTTTAAAGCAATTACTGGGAGCAAACTGCATACTTACATCATCATGTTTTATACCAAACACAAACATGACAGCAGAGGAAGCTAAGCTACTCTAGGTACAGGACACAAAAATGTCTGGAAACTTCATTTTTCCTACAAATATTTTCATAACTAAAAATGAGCCTTGACATGTAAGTAAGATGATACTTCTTCCTTCTAACTGGAGAAAAGAACCATTTATCTTTCACATTTTTCTATCTTCCTCATTTATTGTTATCTATTTTCCTTTCTACTTATTTCAGCTACCAAATGCTCTGATAATCTCCTCCCTCTCCTTCATGATGTGTAATGTGCAAGTCTCTAAAGCAGAGTCAAGTGGCTGATACTGCCAAAGACATCCAAATTAAGGCTTGTCTCTCTCCAGTCACAGAATTTTAAAAGCTTTTTCACTGAAGGTCCTAGGTTTGCCTTGAATCTTCAACATGTATTATGATTTGAGGGTCAATCTTTGTAGGAGTCCCTAGTGAGGTAGGCACAAAGACAGATTTACAAAGTAGTAGCTTCTAGGAGTATCCTCTAGTATTCCATAGGTTAGCAAGATAAAAACCTTGATTATTTAAGTATCCAGTCTCTTATGGACTAACTCAAGTGTCAAAATTCATGAGGGACTAGATTAACCTCTAGGAAAAAAATTTTAGACACACACATGCATGCACACACAAAATCATTCTGTCATTACTCAGTATATTTCTATGCAGAAAAAATTTGACCAGAAAGCTTAATTACCATGTAATTACTATGTAGATAGAATTCAAATAAGGATCATCATAAGTGTTTTCAAAATTGTTATGAGCTTTAATTTCACATAGTCTAATGCAATCCGCTGAAAATTAAATGTGATTTTAAATATGTATGTATGTACATATATATGTATATATACATATATATATATATATCTGTGTTTATGTGTTGGATGCTTTTGGGGTGTGTGTGTGTGTGGGTGGTATATTTGTTTGCCAGGGCTGCTATAACATATACCATTCAATGAATCTGTCTCTTCCAGACTTCTCTGGTTCTTCTGTATGCAATTTCCTTAGCTTACAAGGACTTCAGAAATAGTGGATTAGGTCCACACCCATTCAGTTTGGCCATTCCTTACTTAATAACCACTTAAAAGTCCTATTACATATGGTTCACAACCAATAGGACCAGTGGTTAAGACTGGACTTATCTTTTGTGAGTGATAACATTCAATCCCCATATATGTGTGTGTGTGTGTGTGTGTGTGTGTGTGTGTATCTCCACAGATATATTGATTGTTTTACTAGATAAAATATTATATCTTTCCTGTCCAAATAAAAGCTAGATATCAATGAGGTATAAACTACTTTCTCCATAAATTATTAATCCACTGAGTTTCTCCTGCTACACCATAACTTTTGCATTGCATTTTTCACTTCTGCGTTCCTCAGTGTATAGTTAAGTGGGTTAAGCAAGGGTGTCCCAATTGTATAAAACACAGCCAACATTTTGTCTATTGGAAATGTGGTTAGTGGGTGAATATATATAAATATACATGGAACCAAAATTATAATAATCACAATAAAGTGAGTTGTACAGGTGGAGAGAGCTTTTCACCTTCCTTCTGTACTGTGGTTTCTCAG
This sequence comes from Cabassous unicinctus, assembly GCA_029593785.1. Classification (NCBI taxonomy): domain Eukaryota; kingdom Metazoa; phylum Chordata; class Mammalia; order Cingulata; family Chlamyphoridae; genus Cabassous; species Cabassous unicinctus. The sequence continues at coordinate 10,421 of JAQZBX010013226.1, read as the reverse complement.
AGAATATAAAATAACTATATAGGAGATAAAGAGGATTATGAAACATACCATACATATGGCCCAACTATTGGACACTACTAGCAAATTTAAGACATAAGTGTTCATGCAGGTCAAGTTTCAACAACGGTTGGAACTCACAGAAATAGTGATCAATAACATTAGGGCCACAAAAGGACAAGCTCAAAGCCAAGAAAAGCTGTGCTGAAGAATGGGTACATGATTCCACCCAAGCTACAAATACCAATGCAGTGCAGACATTCTGGCTCATGATGGCCATGTATCACAGAGGTTTACAAATGGCCACATAATGATCAAAGGCCATGAGGATCAGCACAAAAATCTCCATGCACCCAAAGAAATGGTCTGCAAAGACCTGAGTCATGCACTTATTGTAGGAAATGGTCTTTTTCTGAGCAAGAGAATCTACAAGCAACCTGGGGGGCATGGTTGTAGAGGAGCAGGCATCATCAAAGACAGGTAGAAGAGAAAGCAGTACATGGGACTCCCAAGTGTCTGGCTTGCCTTAATAATCACCATAATGAGAAATTTCCCCAACAGAGTTGCAAGATAAAGAATGAAGAAGATCCCAAATATTGCTTTCTGCTTTCCAGCTTCCTGAGTCAATCCCATCAGAATGAATTCAGCCACCCATTTATTCATCACCATATCAGTAGCTGTAGGTAGAATGCAGTTGAAAAAAAGTTTAACCTGCAAAGAGAAAGAAAAAGATTTACATCTTGTTGAGATCACTGAGCTCAACTTTGAATTCCTTGGTTCTGTTCTATAATCTGTTTATTCTAAATGTCATAGGTGTTTACCAGAATCCTCTGGAAATTTTGTAATTCTGCAGATCCCCCGATCTCTCCCACATTTATTTATTGATTCACAACCCCACTGGATTGAACCAATGCATTTGTATTTGCTAACAAAGAGAATGATTTTTACAAATTTTGATTCCTACCAAGATTGAGAAATGCAAAGTTTGTTCTTTCCTCGGCAAGTGACTTAATAGATTTGAAACTTGACTTTCCATTAAAAACAAAAAAAAGCAACAACTGAGTTTAAATACCCATGATATGTCATTCTGGCTTTTTATAAGAATTCTTTCAAAAATGTTATTACACCCATACGTATACACATGTTTGTTTGTTTGTGTGGATTAGAATTTGAAAAACACTCTTCCAATATAAATAAACATTAAGGTTTTTAAAGAATCCTTCCTAAAGAAAATATACACAATAATTTCACTCATTTTTCTGTTTATTTTACCTGAGTACTTAAGAATCTTGGGTGGAATATGCTAATGAAAATCTATTTTGCTTTTTACTTATGCCTGAAGATGTCAGCTTCATTAAAGGCCCTGACAAAACAAATGTATGGATAATACTTTGACATGTTATAGTGTAATGAAACTATTCATTATCTTACTCTTGATTTTATCCCATTACTCAGCTTTATATAGAATATTGAGCTTCTCTACTTATGAATTAAAACTGATACATAATGTCTAAAATTACTATCACCCAAATCATGTTTTACTCATATAAATATCTATATATCTATATATCTTTATGCAGAATTTCATAGATTTCTTCTAAAAACATTTGAAAGATATTGTAAAACCCCAAAATATAATTTTATGATTTTTGCATTTTAAATCTTTGTTCATCTACACATACAATTTATGTAATTGACATAATCAGATAATATTTTGAATCATGTTTTCACTTGAAATTATTATAAGCAGCTTTCTCATGTTGTTATAGTTTTCATATTTTATTACCAATTTAATGATATGATATTTCATATATTTTAATAAAAGCATTTATTTGACCACTTTTCCATTGACGTTTTTATGCTGTTTCTAATTTTTATCCTCATTAATAGTCCTATAATCATTTATAGATTTTCAAAGTGCAATGTTGTCATATTTGCTGGAATTTTCATTGTTATTGATATATATCAAAATTATTTTTCAGTTTTGTGTACCATTTTATTAACTATATTTTATTGCAGAATGATACATGATTGTGATAATAATATCAGATAAGGAGAAAAATGTGAGAAAAAATTAAAATATCTCTCCCATATTTTTGAATTAATATTCCTATGCTCCAGATATAACCACTTGGTTTCTTATATATCCTTCCAGAAATTTTCTATAAGAATATTTGCATATTTTCATATGAATATATTTTATAATATACAAGATAGGCCAAGGTTCCAATGTTGATTTTGCAGAGAAACTGATACATATGGAAAATATAGTCTGTCTTGTGATTTTTTCTTATTATCTCAGGTTAATAGTAATAAAATTATATTTTTATTATTTTCATTTAAAAGTATTACAAAAAAATTTTGTATTTTATGCACTTCTTTTAAAAATGTTTTCATTTTTTTTCAGCTCATCTATTTGCATCATTATTTTACTTTGGATGAACATTAATCTATCAAAATAATTATTACATATCTTGGTTAAGATTTCAGCTACTGGAGCTAGATGGCATGACCTCAAATCCCAGCTCCACTATTTACTAGCTGTGATCTTGGTGAAGCTTATTAAGATATAATCATTTATAATGTGCTGATTAATGAAAAAAGATCTGGCTCAGAGTAAACACCATGCACGTCTCAGCCTCTGTTTTTACCACTGTTATGAAATTGCTTTTTCTTTCTTTGTTTTTATTTGTCTTCTGTCATTTTTTTTTCTTTTTAAGAGCATCCAGTCAATCTTCCTATTGTAATTTTGTTCATTTTTTCAAAATAAATAAATGAAATTATCATATGTATGCCATTTTCTTACATAATTCCACATTTATCTTTTGTTTTAAATATTGAATTAAAATAAGTTGGAGATTTTGTGAGGAATGGGGGGAAATGTTCCTCTCTTCTTAACATCTTAAATGAGTTTTAAGATAAATGTAGATAGGGTCATTAATTATGTAAGACACCATGTGGGAGGTGTTAGAAGAGTAGGAAACATATGCAGAAAAGTGTACAAATTCCTGAAGTACGAACAGGACAGTGAGGAATTTAAAATTTTGTAAGAAATTTTAAAATTTTGTATATTTAATTTGAAAATATCAGGTTTCAAACCAGGTTCTGTGAGATACAAACATGCAGAAAATTTGATGAGAGCTCTGAGTACAGCTATCAATGGCTAGAGTCTGAAGCCACACTACCTAGAGTCATCCACACCCCACCCTACCATCCAATAGTTTTGTGATATTTAACAAGATCCTTAATAGCTCTAAGGTTTATTTTATTTGCCTGAATAAAGAAATTATAAAACAATCTACCTTTTGGTGTTGCTATGAAATTTAAATAATTTAATATGTACAAAATGTATTGTTCCTGCAATAAGAGTACTTACTACCAGGTTTCAAATGTTTGGAAAATATTCATTAAAATCGTCTGTTTACCCATAATAAAGCTGCATAAGTTTATTAAACATTAATTTCCTTTTCTCAGTGTCTGAAATCATATCACTACTGTGGATGATACTGGTTGTCCCATGGTGAACAGAGGCCAGGATAAACATTTTTAAACATCTTTAAAAAATTAAAAAGAGACAAATGAATAAAATGTGAAGGATGGCAGCAAAACAAGGGGTCATGTGACAGGAATTAAATAGGTCCTTAATTATGAAAGTTTGGGAACCAGAGATCTGAAAAGTAGGAGTATGTGGGCATTTGGATAAGAACAATGAAATGAAAGGTTTAGTGGAAATACTTTCTCACATCAAGCAAATACATCAATATGAAACCTCTAGTTTACTCAGTCTAAAAAGCCATGGTAGAAAAGCTTAGGAAAGTAACTTGCCTTCAGTTTTAAAGGCCATATGAAACAGGTTATGAAATTTTGAAATTATTCTATTGGCAAAATAGAAAAATTAGAGGCATAAAAAAATGAGAGCAGCTTCTATTAAGATTTATTCAGTACCTAATACCGAAGAACAAAACACATTCAGATATATTTAACAGTATTTTGCCAGCATTATTTTTAAGGTATATTGTCCAAAAGAATTTGACATTAACTGTAATGTTGTGATTGCCTCCTTCAAGATATCAGAACCCCATTGTGGGCATCGGGTTTTCTGTTCCCTGCACTTAGAAATTCAGTGGAATTTTATGGCTTCAACAAAATAAACATTGGCACTGTGGTCATTCCAAGTATGGCTAATTAGTGTCTTCAGACTTGGCACTTCCTTTCTTTAAAAATAATCTGAAGGTCTTTCGAATCTCCATAAGACAACATCAAATAAGGGAACCCAAATATTTGGATTCTAGCAATTCTTCTGCCAAACATGTAACTTGATCTTGGTCAAATTGGTTTAGCTATAACTCTGACTGTAGATATTTGCAAAAGAGAGGGATCAAAAAGAAATCCTATCAAGTTTATCATTTTTGTATTTGTAAAGCACAGAATATAATAATCCTCTTATACATTGTTTAGTACTCTTTAACTTTAAAATAAATTGTGATCCTTTAGTGGAAAAAAATACTACTTTGGATAAGATATCTTTATGAGTTTTCACTGTGAGAAACATTAACGCATAAATAGCAGAAATTCAGACACTGATTTCATAAATGCCAATATCACAATTGGCCAATCTTGGAATTTTTAAGTGGATCCTGACTGGTCTTTACTGAGTTACCTAAATTCAGTGATTTTCTCTGATGTTCATTCTTTCCTTCCTTGTCTTTTTATCACACTTGCCATCCTTTGAAAGGAAATATTGACATTTGAAAAATGGGATGAGTCACAAATTAAAATATTGATACTAATTTAATTATAGCTTTTAAATTAATATTTGAGATGCTCACTGAGCATTCAAGTCCTGTAATACTGCACCATAATCTATTGTCCAATATTCCTCCTGGTGTTTCTGTTTAAGCTTGCTCTAGTCAAGCATAACATTTAATGTCCCTCATAAATATACCATAACAGCCCATTTCCTAATATTTTTTCACAGCAACTTAATGCTTTTTCCTCTGCAATCACATCAAATCTCCAGTTTACCTGTGGAGAGAGTAACAAGTTAAAATACCATCTCCTTATAAAAGCCTTACTAGACTTCCTTAGTCATATAACTTGATTACTATCGGACTTCTACAGTCTCCCTCTCACTTTAGTTTAATTAAATGATGTAATTTCTAATTGTATCCTTGTCTCATTTTGACTTCATATCTTTTTTTCATTTGATCATATAACATCTCTTGAGGTAAGTAAGAGAAGTCAGCATTGTTCTCCTTTGTCCACTTCAGGGTATGGTGGGAGGTAGGCTTTAACTGCAACCCATCAGTGTGGTCCAGGACCTGAACCCAAGCCTTCATGTTACATGGCAATCTCCCTATAACATTCCAACTATATTGCCATGCCAAGCTTCAGACTCCAACCATCCAGGTAGAGTCAAGACAATACCAAGAATAATAAACAGGTAAAGGGGGAAGTCACTGACATGACCAGTACCTGTGATGACTATGAAATGGATGTCATCTACTGGGTGCATCAACAAAGAGATAAGCATTTTATATGTATATTTGAAAAATAATAGTGGGGGGAAGGGTCAGACAATGAGGGAAGGAGTAAGAACCAGAGGGAAAAAGGGTCACAAAAGGCAAGAGTCAGAGAAAGATGAAGAATTAGGAGATGTGATAGGGAAAAATGCAGAGCGCAAAGGAAAGCAAAGAACCATCTTATGAATAAAGATTTCTTTAACCGTATTTTACCCGATGGTTTAATTAAAGAATTTGCTCCTCTCTCTCCCAATAGACATATTATTCCTCAACACAGCAAGAGAAAGAAAATGTAGCTTTTGACCACAATAATTGTGACTGTGGTCCTGGACACTCAACATTAGTATCCAAGTATGCATCCCTATCTTTTTCCTGCCCTTAAGCTTTGCAAATAATGAACCTGCATGTTTTAGGTGTTAAACCTTAGCCCCATTCACTGTGCTCCCATTTTTATCATAATTGGTCTGAAACAGGTCTTTACAAAGCAGAGGTCAGAGAAAGTTCTGGCTCTCTGAAACATCAAAATGTTCATATCACTGTGGGAAATATGTTCCAGGAACATCCGGTTTCTTAGGAGATAGAACTAAATGGTATAAAGTGCCTTAAAACTTACCTTTTTCTTGTAAATAAAGAGATGACATCCAATATAGAGGCTGAGGAGCAAGTTGCTACAACAGTGTATCCTGGGAACACAAGTTCAGGGCACTACAGAAACTTCCAGCAAACAAACCCTTTATTGCACAGAAAGGGCAAATAATCTCCTTGAAACTTAAATAGCACAAAGAGTCCAGAACAACAGGGGTAGAAGTCCCATCACAGCCAGTCTCTCTGGGTAACCAAAAACTGCTCTGATTTGGGGTTGATAGATGGCAGCTCTGCATGCCCCACTTCACTTTGAAGAAAAGAAACCATTCTATACTGTTAAGAGTGTTTTTACTCACTTTCTGTGGACGGGGCCCTGTCACTGAAAATTCCTGTTATGAGAAGCATCTAGGGCTGCTTGTTTCTGGTTTCTGGGTTTAAGAGTCTGGTCATGCCTTTTCATTAGACTTAACAGTTTGTGGAAAGGCACACAGTGGAACACCAGTTGGTGGAATGGCACACAATAGTAAAATAGGTGACTGTAGCTGAAGGCCAGAGGATGACCATTCGGTGGATTTGTGAATTTCCCAGTAAAGAAGTTGAGGATAGGTGAAATCTGGGTAATAGGTGCTTCACAAATACTTCTCTAATGAGGTCATAGCTTTTCTTTTTTAATTCATTTGTTTTAAAGATTAATCATGTGCCCTGCATTTGCAATATGTAAATTGTAAATCAGATAGATTCACTCTTGCTTGCTTTTTCAGGATCTATAAGGAGAGAAAACTCCATAGAGAGCCAATTTTTTGTAAGGCTGGTGTTAGATGCTGTAAAAGTGTCTGTGATACTGGCAGGAGGAAAATAAATTTCCTACCACCGCTTCCTTTCTAGAAATAAAAAGAAAATATCCCTTAAAGTTTTTGGTAGAGATCTATCTAAATTCAGCTCTATTGTCCCAAAGCATTTCCTGAATGAGCAGATAAATTAAAGATTTCTTTTTATTCCATTAGATAGTTATAGGGATTTCATAATAGTTCACAAATGATCAGAGCTCCCTTTCAGCCTCCTGAAGTTCAAGAATTATTCCCTCCCCTCCCAAACCTGAAGGGGCTCACCCTGGACAAATAACAAGGATATGATGGTGGACAATGACCATCCCATGGAACTGAGAGAGTCTACAACTAAAATCAAGAGAGTCCCATCCATCTCAAGGAGCTTCTTAGCACAGTTAGTCCAGTAGCACAGTGAACCATGGGATAATTAAGCCCAGGCAAGACAATCAACAGGCAGATTTCATCCTTATTCCTTTCTTCTCCCATCCTTAGGAACAGCTTCCATTTCCTTGAGCAAGTTCTCATGTCACCACATTTCTGCCCCTACTCCACACACATACACTGCTCCAAGGAATGGTTTACTTTCAAACTCATATTGAGATGTAGACAACTAAAAGTTACCAAAGTCTTTTAAGGCAAAACTCTAAAACCTGTTAAAAAGATGTGATGCAATTGAATGCTGGTTCTATCACTTATGTTTCTGTGACATTAGCAAATGTATTATCTTCCCTTAGTTTCCTATTCTTGTTAACTGTTAATTAGAATAATTTTTACTAGTCCTAATGATCTTAATGGTGCTGATAAAATATACTAAAGTGTAAATAATTTTAATAAAATCTGTTCTCTAAAATTTCTAAACATTTTGCAGTTGGTTATTCAGTAAAGAAAGGAAAGAAGAGGATACAAAGAAAAAATGACATATATTTATTTGTAAATCAACTTTTTTGTAATTTAAACAACAAAATTCACAAATTTCAACCATGCATTTAGGTGAGTCTTGACAAATGCATACATCCATGTAATGAACACCATTTCCATCACACCAAAGAGGAATCTTCCAGCCCCTTTGCAGTCAATCAATTTTGTAGTTTTTTTTTTCAATGATCTCTTCTATTCACAGACAAAGAATTAGATTTTCTCTTTTTGCATAGTAAGGTGTATTAGTCAGCCAAAGGGCTATAATGCAAAATACCAAATATCAGTTGATTTTTTTAAAGGATATTTATTTGAGGTAGAAGTCCACAGTTACCGGGCCATAAAGCATGTTAATTCACTCACCAAACTCTATTGCCACATGTTGGAGCAAGATAGCTGCCAACATCTGTGACGGTTCAGGCTTCCTGGGTTCCTCTCTTCCTAGGGCTTGCTTGACTCCAGGCTCAGCTCCTCTGCTATCTCCACAAGGTCAGCTATACTATAAGGCTCTCTAGGCTTTGCTTCTCTCCAAAAGCCAGCTGTAGCCTATCAGGCAAATAGCTTGTTTCTCTTCCTGGGGTATTCTCCTTTCTCAAGACAAAGCTCCTATGTTTGTTCACTTCCCGGGACTCCAGCATTAAAACTCAGCATCAGAACTCCAACTCAAAAGTGCAACAAACTCCTCTGCTCTACCATGTAGTTTTATCTCTGAGTCCCTGGCCACAAAATAGTGGAGACACAACATCTTACTGATGTGGTCCAATCAAAGCCCTAATCAGAACTTAATCAGTCCCAGAGGAATAGACCAGTTTACAAGCATAATCCAATATCTATTTTTTGAATTCATAACAATATCAAACTGCCACCCTCCACTCTCTGAATTCTAAAAATACATTACAATATTCAAATAAACCTTATTTCAGTAACAATGCAAGTACAAAATCACATCATAATCAGTTTAAAGAAATACAGTTTGTCTTTGGGCAAAATCCCATCTGCTATAGATCTCTGAAACTTACAAAACAATTTATCTGCTTCGAGTACACAAATGGACAGAAAAAGGATAAATATTTTCATTATTATATGGAGAAATTGGGAGGGAAACGTGAGTCATGTGTTCTCTATAGTTCAGGGAACTTGCAGGGCATCCTCCATTCGATTTCAAAGTCTGAGACTCATTCTTAAGACTATGGCTTCCTCTCCTTGGGGCCACATGGGGACCCACCTTTTCCACAGGCTTGTCCAACAGCCATTTTCTTGGTTCCCTCCTCATTAAGCATCTGGGTGTTGACCAAGCTCTGGACCTCACCCTCCAATAGCATTGGGGTGTTTGCCACACCTTACCCAAACTTTGGGTTAGAGTCTTAGCCCTCTTAGTACAGTGAGGTGTGGACAACATTCCCCCTAACCTTTGGCATACAGGCTAAACCCTCTCATAGCAATGAAGTGACCACCTGGCATTCCCTAACCTTTGGCATACAGGCTCAACCATGTCAGAACAATGAGTTGACCACCTGGCCATCCCTAATTTTTGGCATACAGGCCTCACCCTCTCAGAGCAATGAGTTGACCACCCAGCATTCCCTAATCCATGGGGGACAGGTATGCCCCTCTCAAACTTATGGGGTGCTGACCTTAACCACTCTAATCCTTAAGGAATGTGCTCTACCTTCTCTATACACTGGGGTGGCAAAACTCTCCCTGAACATCAGGTGGGAACATCCACTCTCTTCAACTGCTGGGGCAAACTCACCCTCTGTACACATGGGTGGGGTTCCTCTCTTGTCCCAAGGTTATGTCTTAATTCAAGATCTCAGCTTGCATGGTTTTCTTCTTAAAGCTGTTTCTCCTTCAATCTCACCTTTCCATGTCCCTTTTGGTCCAAGCTGGTGGTGGTTTTGTTCACACAGTGCCCTCTAAAACCTTTTGGCTTAGCATCCAAGAAGCAGGGGTCCATGCCATCAGACAATAAGACTTTCCACAAGTCTTCTGAGCTAACTGCATTTTCAATCCTGATTTACAAGTTCCAAGTTTAGTTAAGTCCTCAAATGGGGCACTTTCATCTGGGAGCTTCATTTCCAGAGACTTGGAATTTACAGAATCAGTTTCTGTTTTCTTTGTTCCCAAAAGTTCAGTCCTCAGCTTATCCTGCTTATCTAGCATTTTGCTATAAGCTGCAGGGACAAGCCAAGCTGCATTCTCCAAGTTTACTTTGGAAAGTTCTTCAGCTAAATGCCCAGGCTCACCATTTTCAAATTCTGCCTTCCATAAAACATCAGGAGACAATCTTGCTAAGTTCTCTGCAACTGTAAAGCATGGCTCACCTTTCCACCAGTTTCCATAGTAGTTTCATCATTTACTTCTAAGGCATTATAAAAGCCTCTTTAGCATCCATATTACTATCATCAGTCTCTTCAAAGCACTGCAGGTCTTTTCCATTAAACATCTCACAATTCCTCCAAGAAATATCCCTTACCCATTTAAAAAACCATTCCAACATTTTGATTGCAAAAGCACTTCCCCACTCCTTGGTACCAAATTCTGCATTATTCAGCCAAAGGGGTTCTGATGCAAA
>JAQZBX010013225.1:25960-40225 GCA_029593785.1 Cabassous unicinctus | reverse complement strand
TTTAATTGCTTTTTTGTACCCCTTGTATAGGAACATCTTGGGCAACACAAGATGCATGGCTTTTTGGGTTAAACTGGAGGGTTACTCCTCCCTACCAGCTCAGGTAGGAGTACCAACCTGAAGTTAGGATACTTAATATCTATGAAGGAAGGGCAGTAATAAACGAGACTTTTAGAACTCCCATGAATGCTTGGGAGTTGCCTAGCTTGTTCCACATTAAGATTAATCAAGTTGGGAAACCACTGCACAGCATACACTCCCTTGGCTCATGGCTTTTATACCTGTTCTCATTCTGGAACCAGGCACACCTGCAATCATACCACCCAGGCTAATCTTGAGGCTAGTATGAGGCAAATCAGTATTATGGAGACTACTATACCTGAAGTTGGGGTAGATCAGGGATGAGAAGAAATGCATACACTTTTATGGAAAAAGCATGAAATATGAAAGCAAGGTATGGAAAGAAGCCTGGAGAAGATATGCTCTTGTGGCTGTCCAAATTTATGATGAAAGTACCACTACCACCCTGATCATCCAGATTGAATAGAGGAGTCTTGGCTGTCTAATGCCCAACTTCTACCTTCAAAAATCTCTTAGTCAGTTGAACTTAAGGGAGGAGAGGTTGAGAGTAGGAAAGGATAGATAACAGTGTATCCCCAAGTTTCTAGAATATGCTCCCTAATCCCAACAAATTCTGGCAATGATTATTGGGCAAATGACAGACCAAGTAACCTCAGGTTCCCATCCCCTTGCCACATTGTCCAATATTGACAATACTGCTGCCCTGGTGCAGAAAATAGCACTGCTAGATTCATAAAGGGCATGCTATCTGTAGGGTTCCCCTGCTCCACCATTGATAGCTATGATAATCCAGTGTGGCCATTGAAGCAGGAAAATGAATATTTGCTGAATATACACTATCAGTACTTGAGAGCAGAAGTGCCCTCTTTGGAATATATGGTCCCAGACATTGTGATGTTCATGGAAGCCATAATGGCCTCTCCCAGTGTTTAGTATATGTTGTTTGACCAAGTGAATGCATTTTTTCCTCCATCCCACTGCAGAAGGAAGAGCAGGATGAAATTGCTATCCAATGTCAAGGCTTACAGCATACCTTCACTGTAAAGGTGTATTAAAACTCCCTCAGTCTCTGCAACCAATGGATAAGACAAGATTTGAGAAAGCCACTTGTACCCATAGGATCCCATGTGTTCCATTATTTTGATGACATCATGTTGGTGGGCCAGAACAAGAAACAAACTGCTAAGTATGGCACACATTGCTAACTGGATGTTGACAGTACAGCTGAGCCAAAAATCCTGACAAGATACAAGGCCCAGCCTAGCAGGTCACCTTCATAGGTAGCTGTGTTGGTTAGGGTAATGTGTCAACTTGTCCAGGTAATCACACCAATTTGTTTGGTCAAGAAAGCACTGGACAAATTGTAATGCAAGGGCATTTCTTGGATTTTAATCATCAGTGATTTGACTGCATATATGGCTGATTATATCCAAAATTAACTGAAGAGATTACTATCAGCAATGAGTGATGTTTCATCCAAAGAACTGAAGGACTTAAAAGAGAAATAATTTCAGCATTTGAAGAGAAAGATTCCATCTCTATTTCAGACAGCCAGAGCCTCCTGAGGAACTCATTGTGGACATTTTTAGAGTCCCAGACTTCCAGCCACCTCTTCAGAATTTGGACTAGTGCATCCCTATGGTCATGTGAGAAAAATTTGATAAAAGCCCATACATTTATAAATGTCTCCTGTCAGTTCTGTATCCCTAGATAACCCTAACTAATATAGCTTGATAAAAGTAATGGTTCTTGAGAAACAAGATATTTCTGAATTGCTTCTGGGATTTTTGCAATTGGCACTGTACTCTGATTAGATTCAAAGGCACTAATGTCTCTGTTTCCAATAATTAAAGACCACTGACAGCCCATGACATGAGTTGGCAGTAGAGATACACAAAATATCATCACTAGATATGACTACATCCATGCTTATAAGAGGCAAGACATTGGGTTAGAGTGTTTTTAACACCTTAAAAGAGTTTTGTGGAGTTAAAAAGTATAATGATTTTGGCTGGCTCTTCCTCAGTGTGATGGTTAGGCTAATGTGTCAACTAGGCCAGGTAATTGTGTCCAGGTGTTTGTTCCAGCAAGCACTGGGCTAATTGTAATACAAGAGCATTTATGGACTTCACTCACCAGGGAGTTTACTGTGTGGATGGCTGATTACATCTGCATCAATCAGGGAGATTACATCATCAATGCATGGTGCTTTTATCCAATGAGCTGAATGACTTAAAAGGGGAAGTGATTTCAACATTCAGAGAGAAATTCACAGCTTGTCGTTGGACAGGCAACTTCTCCTAGAAACTCATCAACGACCATTAATCAGACTTTCATTGAAGCCACTGGTCTGCAGCCTGCCTGCAGAACCTGGACTTGTGTATCCCCATGGTTGCATGAGAGAGTCTTTTAAAATCTCATATTATTGACATATTTCCTGTTGATTCTGTTTCCTGAGAGAACCCTGACTAATAAGCTTGGTACGGAGAGTGGGGTGGATCTTGAGAAACAGCGTCTTAAACATGGGATGTCTGAGGTGATTCTGGGAGTTTTGTAATTGGCTCTCTAATCTAATTGGACTCAGGGGTACTAATGACTCCCTTTCCAATAATGAGGTTGCTAACAGTCCATGGCATGAGCTGGCAATAGAGATACGAAAAATAGCCTCATTGGATTCCCCTACTTCCATGCTTATAAGAAGCAAGGATAAGGGTGAGAGTGTTTTCAACACCTTAACAGAATTTTGTGGATTAAAAAACTATAATGATATTGTCTGGCTGCTCCTAGATACTCTGGATACACTTACAAAAGAAAGAGATGAGCTAAAGTATTCAAATTTGAAACGTAAGCACCGCATGGATGATATGAAAGTTTCTACATGTGCCTTGAAAGAAAATCTTGTCTCCTGTAGCCACAGACTTGAGATATCTGAGAATCAAACCCAGACTCTCATTGTATGAATAGCAGAATTACAGAAGAAACTAAAATCTTAACCTAGCAGGGTTTCTGCAGTTAATGTGAAGGCATTGATTGGAAAGGAGTGGAACCCCGAAGATTGGGATGGAGACATATGGGATGATGATAATATGGGTGGCGACATTGGAACCCTAAATTCTGCTGAGACTTTATCATATAAACCTATGATGGCCTGCCCTGTGGAGACAACACCTTGTCAACCTTGTAGCATCCAGCCTCCAGCTGCCCCAGGGAGTCTAGACTTCCTTTCAGCCCTGAGGTGGATATAAGCCAAATGGAAGCCTGCACTGCCCAGCCTCTTGCCTGCACCAGAGAGTCTGGACCTCCTTCCAGCCATGAGGCAGGTACCAGCCAATCTCCAGCATGCACTACCCAACTTCCAGTCTGCAATGAGGAATCTGTCTTCCAACCGCTGCCTGAAGAGAATAATCCTGTCTGACAAGAAGAAAATACAAAGGAATGCCCTCAGCTCAGTAGCCTTCAAGACATCTCTAATCCTTCTCCTTACCCACACCCCCCACCACTCTTGTCTTCAAGAACCATTACAAGATTAAAATCACAAGCCCCCAAAGGTGAAATACAAAGTGTGACCCATGAGGAAATATGCTATACGCTGAAAGAACTGCATGAGTTTTCCAACTTATATAGACAGAAATCAAGGGAATATGTGTGGGAATGGATACAAAGGGTATGGGATAATGGTGGAAGGAATGTAAAGTTGGATCAGGCTGAATTTATTGATATGGGCCCACTAAGCAGAAATTCTGGATTCAATGCTGTAGCTCATGGGATTAGAAAGGGCTCTAACAGTTTGTTTCAGTGGCTGACTGAAGCATGGACCAAATGATGGCCTAGGATGTCTGATGTTGAGATGCCTGATTTGCTGTGGTATACAGTACATGAGGGGATTCAAAGGCTTAGAGAGATTGGAATGCTAGAATGGATTTACCATTTGAGACCTGCCCACCCACCCCAGGAATGTCCAGAGGACACACATTTAACCAGGACTGTGAGGAATAAATTTGTAAGACTAACTCCATCTTCTCTGAAGAGCTCTGTGGTTGCTCTTCTCTGCAGTCCAGATATTACTGTGGGGGAAGGGCTGTAATGGAATTTAAATCCTTAAATATCATGGGGATGATCGGATCTCAGCTCGGTAAAAGTCAAGTATCAGCAGTTAATCTCCAAAGTCAAGGTGGGCGTGGCTACCGAAATGAAAGACAGATTCAAAACAGCACACAGAATAGTCTGAGTCCCATGGAGTTATGGTGTTGGCTAATAGAGCATGGGCTACCCAGAAGGGAAATACATGGGCAGTCTATTAATTTACTTCTGGATCTGTATAAGCAGAAGTGTTCTAGGTCAAGTGAACAAAATCCTAATTCTGATTAGAGACACAGAGAATCACAGCCCCTTAATCAATTCCCAGACTTGAGACAGTTTACAGACCCAGAGCCCCTTTAATGAGGAGAAGGCTAGGTCCCCTTGGGGAAGGATCCTGTTAAACTGCCAAAAATTTACACAGCTTGTCTTCCTCCCACCTTTCCCCAGGGAGACCTATGGCCTTTTGCCAGAGTGTGCATTGGGGAAAAGGAATGATCAGACATTTGGGGATTATTAGACACTGGCTCAGAAGTCACATTAATTCCAAGACACCCAAAACGTCACTGTGGTCCACCAGTCAGAATAAGGGTTTATGGAGGTCAGGTGATTGATGGAATTTTAGCTCAGGTCCATCTCACAGTGGGTCTAGTGGGTCCCTGGACCCATTCTGTGGTTATTTCTCCACTTCCAGAATGCATAATTGGAATAGACATACTCAGTAACTGGCAGAATCCCCATATTGGATCCCTGACTCGTGGAGTGAGGGCTATTATGTTTGGAAAGACCAAGTGGAAGCCTCTAGAACTGCCCCTGCCTAGCAAAATAGTAAATCAAAGGCAATACTGGATTCCTGGAGGTATTGCAGAGATTAGTGCCACCATCAAGGATTTGAAGGATGCAGGGGTGGTGATTCCCACCACATCCCCATTCAACTCTCCTATTTGGCCTGTGCAGAAAACAGATGGATCTTGTAGGATGACAGTAGATTATTGTAAACTTAATCAGGTGGTGACTTCAATTGCAGCTGCTGACCCAGATGTGGTATCATTGCTTGAGCAAATCAACACTTCCCCTCGTACCTGGTATGCAGCTGTTTATCTGGAAAATGCTTTTTTTTTCTCAATTGCCATTAGTAAGGACCACCAGAAACAGTTTGTTTTCAGCTGGCAAGGTCAGCAGTGTACTTTCACTGTCCTGACTCAGGGATATATCAACTCTTCAGTCCTATGTCATAATATTGTCCGCAGGGAATTTGATCATCTCTCCCTCCCATGAGATATCACACTGGTCCATTATATTGATGATATCAGGTTGATAGGACCTACTGAGCAAGAAGTAGCAAAGACTCTAGATTTATTGGTAAGGCATTTGCATGAGAGAGGATGGGAGAGAAATCCAACAAAAATACAGGGTCCTTCCACCTCAGTGAAATTTCTAGGTGTCCAGTGGTGTGGGGCCTGTCAAGATATCCCTTCTAAAGTAAAGGATAAGCTGTTGCACCTAGCCCCTCCTATGACCAAAAAAGAGGCACAAGGCTTAGTTGGCCTATTTGGATTTTGGAGACAACACATTCCTCATTTGGGTGTGTTACTGTGGCCCATTTACCGAGTGATGAGAAAAGCTGCTAGTTTTCATTGGGGACTGGAACAGGTCCAGGCTGCTGTGCAAGCTGAACTACCACTTGGACCATACGATCCAGCA
This sequence comes from Cabassous unicinctus, assembly GCA_029593785.1. Lineage (NCBI taxonomy): Eukaryota > Metazoa > Chordata > Mammalia > Cingulata > Chlamyphoridae > Cabassous > Cabassous unicinctus. The sequence goes on along the minus strand of JAQZBX010013225.1, from coordinate 34,363 downwards.
GATCCAATGGTGCTGGAAATTTTAGTGGCAAGTAGAGATGCTGTCTGGAGACTTTGGCAGGCCCCCTTAGGGGAATCCCAATGCAGACCCTTAGGATTTTGGAGCAAAGTCTTGCCATCCTCTGCAGGTAACTACTCCCCTTTTGAGAAGCAGCTTTTGGCTTGCTACTGGGCCTTAGTAGAGACTGAACGCTTAACCATGGGCCATCAAGTTAACATGAAAACTGAGTTGCCTATCATGAGCTGGGTATTGTCTGACCCACCAAACCAAAAAGTTGGGAATGCACAGCAGCACACCATAATAAAGTGGAAGTGGCATATATGAGATAGGGCTCGAACAGGTCCTGAAGGCACAAGTAAATTACATGAGGAAGTAGCCCAAATGCCCATGGTCATCACCCCTGCCAAGTTACCTTCTCTTTCCCAGCCCACAGGTTTGCTGTCTTGGGGAGTCCCTTATAATCATTGACTGAGGATGAGAAAACTCAGGCCTGGTTTACAGATGGTTCTGCACAATATGCAGGTACCACCCAAAAGTGGATAGCTGCAACACTGCAGCCCTTTTCTGGGACATCCTTGAATGATAGCAGTGAGGACAAATCCTCCCAGTGGGTAGAGCTTCAAACAGTGCCTCTAGTCGTCCATTTTGCTTGGAAGAATAAATGGCCAGAGGTTCATTTGTACACTGATTCATGGGCTGTTGCCAATGGTTTGGCTGGATGGTCAGGGACTTGGAAGGAACATGATTGGAAAATTGGTGACAAGGAGGTCTGGGGAAGAACTATGTGGATTGATCTTTCTGAGTGGGCAAAAAACATGAACATATTTGTGTCCCATGTGAATGCTCACCAGAGGGTGACTTCAGCAGAGGAAGAGTTTAATAATCAAGTGGAAAAATGACCCACTCTGTGGCTAATGCTCAGCCGGTTTCCCCAGCCACTCCTGTCATTGCCCAATGGGCTCATGAACAACATGGCCATGGATGTAAGAATGGAGGTTTTACATGGTCTCAGCATGATGGACTTCCCCTCACCAAGGCTGACTTGGCTACAGCCACTGCTGAATGCCCAATCTGCCAGCAGCAGAGACCCACACTCAGCCCCAGTTATGGCACCATTCCTCGAGGTGGCCAGCCTGCTACTTGGTGTCAGGTGGACTACATTGGGCCATTTCCACCATGGAAAGGGCAGTGATTTGTTTTAACTGAAATAGACACGTACTCTGGCTATGGGTTTGCATTTCTGGCACACAATGCTTCTTCCAAAACTACCATCGATGGACTTACTGAATGTCTTATCTACCACCATGGCATTCCACACAGCATTGCTTCTGTTCAAGGAACCCATTCCACACAGCATTGCTTCTGATCAAGGAACTCATTTCACAGCAAATGATGTGTGGGATTGGGCACATGCCAATGGATTTCACTGGCCTTACCATGTTCCCCATCACCCTGAAGCAGCTGGATTAATAGAACAGTGGAATGGCCTTTTGAAGACTCATTTATGGTGCCAAATAGTTGGCAATACCTTGCAGGGCTGCGGCAATGTTCTCCAGGAGGCTGTGTGCTCTGAATCAGCATCCTCTCTATGGTGCTGTTTCTCCGATAGCCAGGATTCATGGGTCCAGGAATCAAGGGGTGGGAATGGGCGTGGCACCACTCACTATTACCCCTAGTGACCCACTAGGAAAATTTTTGCTTCCTGTCCCTGCAACCTTAAGCTCTGCTGGTCTACAGGTTTTAGTCCCAAAAGGAGGACTGCTGCCACCAGGGAACATAACAATGATTCCATTGAATTGGAAGTGAAGACTGCCACCTGGGCACTTTGGGCTCCTCTTACCTGGGAATCAACGGCAAAGAAGGGAATTACTGTACTGGCTGGGGTAATTGATCCTGACTATCAAGGGGGAAATAGGACTATATCTAAATAATGGGGGTAAAGAGGAGTTTGCCTGGAATGCAGGAGATCCTCTAGGGCATCTCCTAAACCTGCCATGCCCTGTGATTAAAGTCAATGGAAACTTGCAACAAACCAATTCAAGCAGGTCTAACAATGGCCCAGAAGATTTGGGAATGAAAGTTTGGGTCACCCCACCAGGCAAAGGACCACGGCCAGCTGAAGTGCTTGCTGAAGGTAACGGGAACATGGAACGGGTAGTGGAAAAAGATAGTGATAAATACAAACTTCGACCACCTGTCCAGTTACAGAAATGAGGACTGTAAAAGTCATGAACCCTTCTTCCATGTTTCATTATGAGTATGATTGTATATGTACACAAAATGAATTTCTTTGTTTTCTTCCCCAAACTTTTCCCCTATCATGAAAAGTTGTATTAATTTCATGGCATAATATTTAATGATGTCAAGTTTAAGAGTGAATATTACCCAAGGACTTGCCCCCTGTTCTGTGGGGAATTAATGCATTTCCAGTTGTACGCAAGGGAGTTGAACATTGTTAGGTAGAAATATATATGTATGCTTGTCTGTTATTGTTTTTACTTAGAGACTATGTATGGTTTAGGGTAATGTGTATGATTGCCGAGTTGACCAGGGGTGGACTGTGATGGTTAGGCGAATGTGTCAACTCAGCCAGGTAATTGTGTCCAGGTGTTTGTTGCAGCAAGCACTGGGCTAATTGTAATACAAGAGCATTTATGGGGTTCAATCACCAGTGAGTTTACTGCGCTGATGGCTGTTTACATGTGCATCAATCAGGGACATTACATCATCAATGGGTGGTGCTTTTATCCAATCAGCTGAATGACTTAAAAGGGGAAGTGATTTCAACATTCAGAGACAATTTCCCAGCTTGTCATTGGACAGGCAACTTCTCACAGAAACTCATCAATGACCTTTTGTCAGACTTTCATCAGAGCCACTGGTTTGCATCCTGCCTGTGGAACCTGGACTTGTACATCCCCACGGTTGCATGAGAGACTCTTTCAAAATCTCATATTATTGACAGATATCTCCTGTTGATTCTGTTTCCCGAGAGAACCCTGACTAATACACTCGGTATGCTGGGTAAAGTTGCCAAAGAAATATATGAGCTAAAGGCTTCAAATGTGCAACTTAAGTGCTGCATGAATGATGTGAAAGTTTCTATGTTTGCTCTGAAAGAAAATCTTGTTTCATCCAGTCACAGAATTGTGATCTTTGAAAACTAAACTCAGTTACTCATTGTGTGAGTAGGAGAGTACAATCCAGGCTAAAATCTAAACCTTACAGGGTGTCTGCTGTTAAAGTGAAGAAATTAATTGGAAAGGAGTGGAATCCTGAGGATTGGGATAGATAAATATGGCCTGATGATGATGGCAATGGGGACACTGAAACCCTAAATATTGCTGAGACTTTACCAGATCAACCTACAATGGTCCGCCCTGAAAAGACAGCCAAACATCCTCCTCCCCACTCTGAGGAGATGACCACCAAACCTCCACCATGCCCTGAAGATACAACCACCCAACCTCCAGTTTACCCCTAAGAACTCAGCTAACAGAAATCAAGATTGCCCCAAGGAGTCTTTCATCAAACTCCCACCTGAAGAGATTAATCCTGTCTCACCAGATGAAATTGTAACAGAATGCACTGAGATAATTGGTTTGCAAGTCACTTCTAAAATATCTCCTTTCCCACCCCCACCACCATCTTTCCTTCCAGAACTATAACAAGACCCCAAAGATGAAGTACAAAGTGTGACCCATGAAGAAGTATACTATACACCAAAAGAACTGCATGGCTTTTCACATTTATATATAAAGAAATCAGAGGAATATGTGTGCAAATGGATATTAATGGTGTGAGATAATGGTGGAAAGAATATAAACTTTGATAAGGCTTAATTTATTGATATGGACACACTGAACATAGATTCTGGATTCAGTATTGTAGCTAGAGGGATTAGAAAGTGCTCTAACACTTTGTTCAAATGATTGGCTGAAACTTATACTAAAAGATGGCTGATTTTGCCTGAGGTTGAGATGCCAGAATTGCCCTTTGACCGTGGTAACTGTGCATTCGGGAAAATGAAATAATCAGACATTTCAGGGATTATTAGACACTGGCTCAGAAGTGACATTAATTCCAGGAGACCCAAAACATTACCAGTCAGAGTAGGGGCATATAGAAGTCAGGTGATCAATGGAAGATTAGCCCAGGTCTGTCTCACAATGCATCCAGTGGGTCTCTGGACCAATTTTGTGGTAATTTTCCCAGTAACAGAATGCATAATTGGAAGAAACATCACTGGATTCCCCCTGTTATACAGTCCCATCCTTTGTATAATCCATTCAAAATGTACACTCAGTGACTTTCATTTTTATCACAAGCTTGTGCTGTCACTACCTCATTCAATTTTAGAATATTTTCGTTACTTTAAAATGAAAAAATCCCATATCACCTATTGTTGTCCCTTAGTATTGAAAAAATATATGTTTGCCATTTTTGCAAAATGTTGCAATATTAATGGTAGCTATCATCCATAAGCTAAATTACTTGTAATTTTCCCATGTATCACTATATTCTTAGCATTTTGTAAAAGAAGGGCAATTATATTTAAACTATTAAGAAGTCTTCATGCACCACTGAAATCACTATGTTATACATACCCTAGTTTATTCTCTATTTCCTTTCAATTGACAGTTATATCCACATACTAATCCTGTCAGCCACAATCATATTTAAAACAAGCATGGCTAGTTATAGTCATTATAATGTGTTACTCTGAACTCTACTCATTTTTACACTTTTACATTAACCTTATTAATAATGACACATGCATTAGGCATCACCTCCCATTATCAACCCACCTTCTCTTTCCTAGTAACCTATATTCTAGAGTTTACCTCCATGAGTTTATGCATCAAATTTAGTTCATATTAGTGAGATAATACAGTATTTGTAATTTTGTGTTTGGCTTTTTTTCACTCAATGTAATATCCTCTAGGTTCATCCATGTTGTCATATGCACCCCAATTTCATTGCTTACAGCTGAACAGTATAGCATTGTGTGTATATACCACATTTTGCTTATCCATTCATCCATTGATGGACACTTGTACTGGTTCCATATTTTAGAAATTGTGAATAGTGCTGCTATGAACATTGGTGTGTAAATGTCAGTTCACATCCTTGTTTTCATTTCTTCTGAATATATCTCTAGTAACAGGATTGCTGCATCCTAAGGAAGTTCTTTATTCAAATTCTTTGGGTATTGCCAAACTGTCTTCCACAAATACTGCACCATTCTACATTCTCACTAACATTGAAGGAGTTTACCTGTTTCTCCACACCTTTCCAGCACTTGTATTTTTCTGTTTTTTTTTTTTTTCATAATGGTCATTTTATAAGGTGTGACATGGTATCTCATAGTTTTGATATACATTTCCCTTATAGCTAACAATGTTGAGCATTTTTTCATGTACTTTTTGGCCATGTGTGTTTCCTCTTTGGAGAAATGTCTATTCAACTATTTTGCAATTTTTTTTAGTGGGTTGCTTGTTTTTTTTTATTATTGATTTGTATGATCTCTATATACAACAATGATATCAAACCCTAAACGGCTGTATGTTTTTGAAATATTTTCTCCAATTGAGTAGGCTGCTTTTCTTGAAAAAGTTTTCGGAACAAAAAAATTGTTTGATTTTGAGGAGGTCACATTATACTTTTTTCTTTTGTTGCTCACGCCGTGCGGATAAGGTTTAACAAACTACTGCCTACCACAAGATCTTTTTTTCATGTCTCAACAATTATTTTTTATTTTATTTTGATAGAGGCTTTAGATTACATAAATGTTACATTGAAAATAGAGGGAGATTCCCATATACACCACCCCTTCCACCTCCCACTTTTCACTAGTAACATCTTTCATTAGTGTCATACATTCGTTACAGTTGAGGAACATATATTGAAGCATTGGTATTAATCTTGGTTTATAGTTTATATTATACTTTACACTTTGCAGCATACATTTTTAATAACCCCCTGGGACAGACATTGGGCAGCAGTGGGAATCACTCATTGCTCAGTGCCTGCTGTTTGTAACTTTAAAACAGGATGACCATTGAAGACAAAACCAAAATAAGACAGTATTGGTAAACATCTAAATTTTTGTAAGAAAAGTTAAAAATGGAAAAAAGCAAAAAAAAAAAATACTTTACTGCTGCAGCTGCCCCAGGAGTATAATAACCCCCTGGGACAGACATTGGGCAGCAGTGGGAATCACTCATTGCTCAGTGACTGCTGTTTGTAACGTTATAAATTTTGACAAAATGTATAATGGCCTGTATCTGTTATTGCTATGTCATTCACAATAATTCCAAAATCCCCAAATTGCTCCATGTTACACCTATTCTTCCCTCTGTCTCTCCTTAGACTCTCTGGTGGCAACTGCCTTTATATCAATGTTACACACTCTTCAATTGCTAGAATAATAGTAAGTCTACTATAGTCCATAGTTGCATTCCCTCACTTATGTTTTTTCATTCCTCAATCTTGAGGATTTTTAGATGGTGATGCCCTCTCTGTTTCTGACTTAGAGGGGACTTAGATCCCATGGGGCAGGTGGATGGAACTGTCTTGCCTGCAGTTGTAGATACTCTCTGTTTTTTGGGGTGGGCATTGTCCATCATCATCTTTTTGTTAGTTGTCCTGGGTGAGTCCAATGAACTGGAGAATAGGTGTGCAACTCTGCTGAGAGTCAGGTCTTAACTGGCCTATGAACAGAATGAAGATTTCTGTCTCTGGGACATATATTTAATGAGTATAGTGCTAATTATGGGTTCAAATAAAAGGAGCAGAAGAGCCATGTGTAGGGAAAGTATAAATGAGTTAATTCTGTTACATTGAGATGCATATATTCCAAATCAAGGCCCAATGACAGGATGCCCAATTCCTGAGATTGTCTTCACTAACTATAGTATCTAGATGTCTCTAGAGACCATAGGGGTTTTCCTGCTTGAGGGTCTGTTTACTCTGGTAGTTGATGAGATCTTCCTGAGACGTGCCTAAGAGTAACTTCTGGAATGACCTTCTGAATGACATTGAAATCTCTTAGCCATAAAACCTCAATTGTATTTACTATTTCCCCTTTTTGGTCTAGGTCTTATACCAAATGCATCATGGTTGGGGTTTGGTAATCCTTCATGCCAAGGTGGCTCATCCCCAGGAGTGATTTTACATACCTGGGGGAAGGTGATGAGGTTATATGCTGGGTTCAGCTTAGAGAGAGGCTACATTTGAGCAACAAGGATTTCAGGAGATAACTCTTGGGTAATATATTATCCTAAGCTAAGTTTCAATTTCACAAGAACAAGGTTCATAAGTACAACCATCAATATCAAGGGCCTGGCATAATGGTCTTTCCTCCTTCACTATGCACTGTCCATGTACCCAGGGGATTCTGCTGCTCTATTAGAGAATGTAGCAGGACATCCCAGGATGGGAATTCAACATTCTTTCAGTTATTGTGTGAGTCTCACCCACTCTATTAGTCAGCCAAAGGGGTGCTGATGCAAAATACCAGAAATCTGTTGGCTTTTATAAAGGGTATTTATTTGAGGTAGAAGCTTACAGTTACCAGGTCATAAAGCATAAGTTACTTCCTTCACCAAAGTCTGTTGCCACATGTTGGAGCAAGATAGCTGCCAACATCTGCCAAGAGTCAGGCTTCCTGGGTTCCTCTCTTCCTGGGGCTTGTTTCTCTCTGGGCTCAGCTGCCCTGCACGCTTCACAAGTCCAGCTGTAGGCTATCAGGTAAATGACTCTGTCTCTCTCCCCAGGGCTTGATTCTCTGGGCTCAGCTGTGCTGCTCCTCTGTGTGCTTACTTCCAGGACTTCAGCATTAAAACCCCAATTCTCTTCTCTGCCATGTAGTTTTCTCTATGAGTCCCCACCCACCAAGGGTTGTGGAGACTCCACATCCTACTGACATGACCCAATCAAAGTCCTAACCATCATTTAATCTCTCCCAGGTACAGGCCAGTTTACAAACATAATCTTATTTCTATTTTTGGAATTCATTAACAATGCCAAACTGCCACACTCACAAAGACAAGAATCCATGACTGCTTGCACATATTCATATGCCTTAGAGACATGCTCCAGGTGCACCACTCCACACACATCACCCAGTGACCGACTTCCCACACCAGAGATCCTCCTTTTCAGAGTTGCGATATTTTTGCAATCCAAAACCTTCCCCCCAAAAAGCCAAAAAATAAATAAAAAGAAAAAGAAAAGAAAAGAATAATAATTTTTAAAATAAAAAATAAAATACAAAAGTAAAAAAAAAAAATTCATTGTGTCTTTCACTACCACAAGATATCTCATCTTTTATGTACAGTGACAATTTCTTATGTATGCTCCCCAACTATCTTTTTTTTTTTTTGCTTTATTTTAAATAAA
>JAQZBX010013225.1:0-25860 GCA_029593785.1 Cabassous unicinctus | reverse complement strand
CAGAAAAGTAACACAGAAAATATAGGGGATTCCCATATACCCCAACCTCTCCTCCTCTTCCACTCTGTCCTATTAATGACATCTTACATCAGTATGGTATATTTTTTACAATTGATGTATAAAATTGAAGCATTGCTACAAGCCATGGTCAATGATTTATATTGTGGTTTACATTTTGTACCATCCATTTTATGGGCTTTGACAAAATGTATAATGGCCTATATCCATCATTGCAAAATCATGCAGAATAATTCCAATACCCTCAAATGCCCCATGTTCCATCTATTCTAGTCTTTCCTTCTGCTCCCCTCAGAACCAATGGTAACCACTAAGTTTAAATTTTTGAAGATTAGGGTTCATTGTTATATGCAATAATATTGAGGGCTTGGCATTTGGGTCTGTTTTCTTTTATTAGACCTTGACTATGTTCTCAACAGGTTCTTGCCCCTCTTTTTGACATAGCAGGACTCCCCAGATTAGAAGTTTAATATTTTCTTGTTTATTCTTGGGTCTCTAACCACTAAGATAACACACTATGACAAGATGAACACATTCATATTCTATAGAAGCATGCCCCAGGTGTGCCCTATCTCACATATGTCCCCATCCCTTGCACCAGTAACACACCTGTGTCATATTTGCCAAAAGAAATCCCCACCATTGTGGTTTTAACCACAGACCTACAAATCCCCAGAGTTCACCTGTTCCTTCCAGCCCTCCCCCCCACTTCCAATGATAGTTAAATTTAACCCTCCATCCTACTCCCTCTCAAATTCCAACACTGCCAAACCCAATCACATGACTGCACAACTATCACCCACTCTACTGCCCAGCCATCCCCCTCCACCTTATCACAGGTTTTGCTCATATTTAGCATTGGCTCACCACACTCCTTTTCTGTCTCATAACCTATTTCCAGACTCTAGCTCTGTGAGTCTGCTCAAATTGCTTAAGTCATATCAGTGAGGCCACATAATGCTTGATCTTCAGTGAATGGCTTATATCATTCAACATAAGATTTTCAAGAGTCATCCATATTGTCATGTGTGTTAATACTGCATTCTTTCTTACAGTTTAATAATATTCTATTGTGTGTGTATACCAAATTTTGCTTATCCATTCACCTGTTGATGAACCCTTGGTTTGCTTCCAACTTTGGGCAATAGAGAATAATACTGCTATGAACATAAGTGTGCATATATCTATTCATTTCCCTGTTTTCAATTTTTCTGGATATATACCCAGCATGAGATTGCTGAATCATAGGGTATCTCTATACAATCAAATTGTCCTCTACAAAGGCTTCACCATTCTACATTCCCACCAGCATTGGATAAGTGTTCCCTTTCCTCCACATTTTCTGCAACAGTTGTAGAGCTTTTTTTTTTTTAATAGCCCCCAGCTTAATAGGTGTAAGATGATATGACAAAGTAGTTTTGATTTGCATTTCCCTAATTACTCCTGGTGTTGAGCATCATTTCATGTGTTTTTTAGCCATTTGTATTTCTTCTTTGGAGAAGTACCTATTGAAATCTCTTGTCAATTTTTAAATGGATTGTTTGTCTTTTTTTTTTTTCAAGATATGAGTTCTTTATCTAATATCTGCTGGATATTTGGACCTTATCAGATAAATGGTTACCAAATATTTTATCTCATTGAGTAGGCTGCCCTTTTCTCTATCTTGACATTCCTTTGAAGTGCAGAAAGTTGTTTTTTTTTTTTTACTTTTAATTTTGAGAAGGTCTCATATATATATTTTTTATTTTGTTCCTTGAGTTTTAGGTGTAAAATTTATTAAACTATTTCATACTACAAGATTTTGTAGATGTTTCCTTACATTATCTTCTAGGAGCTTTATGGCCTTGGTTCTTATATTTAGGCCATTGATCGACCTTGAGTTAATTTCTGTATAAGGTATGAGATGGTGATCCTCCCTAATTCTTTTGGATATTGATATTCAGTTCTCCCAGCACAAATTTTTGAAGAGGTAACTTTTTCCCAGTTAAGCGGATTTGGTGGCCTTATAGAATATCAATTTACCACTTATTTGCTGTTTTATGTTGTAACTCTCTATTCAGTTCCATCAGTCAATATGTCTATCCTTATGCCAATACCATGCAGTTGTGATCTCTGTAGCTTTGTAGTATGCAATAAAGTCAGGTTATGTGATTACTCCAATTTTGTTTTTCTTTTTCAATATATTTTGGCCACTTGGGGTCCTTTGCTCTTCTCAATAAATTTCATTTATTTAGTTTTTCCAATTCAGTAAAACAGGCTATTGAAATTTTTATTGGGATTGTGTTAAATCTGTAAATCAATTTGCACAGGACAGACATCTTAATAATGTTTGCTTTTCCAATCCATGAACATGGAATGTTCTTCCATTTATTTATGTTTTTTAAATTTCCTTTAACAATGTTGTGTAGTTTTCTGTGTACAAGTCTTTTTTTATCTTCAGTTAAGTTTATTACTAAATATGTGATTCTTTCAGTTGCTATTTTAAATAGAAATCTTTCTTGATTTCCTCCTAAAATTTCTCATTTTTGAAGTATAGAAATGCTACTGATGTTTCCGTGTTGATCTTGTATCCTGCCACTTTATTGAACTCGTGTATCTGCTCTAGAAGCTCTGTTTTAGATTTTTCAGGGCTTTTTATATATAAGATCATGTCATCTGAAAAGAATAAAATTTTTACTTCTTCTTTTCCAATTTGGGTGCTTTTTATTTCTTTTTCTTTCCTAATTGCTTGAGCATGTACTTCTAACATGATGTTAAATAAGAGTGGTGACAGTAGGTATCCTTGTCTTGTTCCAGATCTTAGAGGTAAAGCCTTTAGCATTTCACCATTTAATGGGATGTTATCTGTGGGTTTTCTATACATAGCCTTTATCATGTTGAGGAAGTTTCTTTCTATTTCTATCTTTTGAAGTTTTTCATCAAGAAAGTGTCCTGTATTTTGTCAAATGCTTTTTCTGCATCAATAGAGATGATCATGTGATTTTTTAATCTGTTTATGGCATGTATGCCATAGATTGATATTGACATAAAGATATGAAGAAAGACAGGAGTGAGCTAGAGAGCATTCTGGAGAAAATGTATCACAAACAGAAGGAACCTATCATTGCTAAGATCTTCAGGCAGCAGTTCATCCAGTATGCTCAAAAACCAGTGTTTGGGGATGAGTCGTACCCCCAGAAAACATATGTTTCAATCCTAAACACAGTCTTGTTACTGTGGCTTTATTTAGATATAAAGGGACTTCCAGGAAAATGGTTGGAGTAGCTAGGCAGAGCTCAACACTTTCATAAAAACAATGTGGAATGGGCAAGTAGATATCCAAGGGAGCTGCTTTGAGGATCTGCAGACAGGAGAGGGCTGCACATCATCCAGGAGGGAGAGGGAGAGATAGACAAAGGGCCAAATGAGAACCATGAGTTACTCTCCCCTGCAGCTGGGAATGGCACACAAACCCATCCTCAAGGAAAATAACCTCAGTAAGTCACCTGGTTCACTACAGTTAACTGAGATTGTTTCAGTAAGACCCTGGGCTCACTGCAGCCAACTGGAAAGAAGAATGTTCTGGCAGAGGGCAAAGAGTGATATCTCTTCAGGTAGTTTGGCCAGCTGAGCATCATTAGATTCTCAGATGTAGCCATCTAAGCAATTGGAGTTTGAAAGAGAACCATCCATGGTGGAGCTGAAGGGCAAACAGTTGAGGGACTAGCAAACAGCAAAATCAGAGAGAGAAAAGTGTAAGAGGGAAGAGAGATAGGGCAAGTGGAACAGAATGACAAAATACCCAATCCAGAACTGAAGCTGCCCCAGTGATAGGAGAGGGTGGATTGTGTGAGGCAGGCTTTCACACTCACCTGCCTTTGAAGACAGAGGAATCAGGTCATTGAAGGGTTGAAATGGCAGGCACCTAACAGTCCTGGAGAGAAGGAAGCCAGGAGATACAGCTCACAAACTGTTAGAAGTCCAACTTGCCTGAAGGGGATAAAGAGCAGGGAAACACAAATCACTTTCAAAAGACTACCTGACCTGTGGAGAGGGTGTAGCCCCATGGATGAATGTGTGCCTCATGTGTACTAGGCCCCTGGTTTGAGCCCTTGAACTTCCTAAGAGAAGGGATCCAGAGAGTGATCCAGTTGGTATTTTGTGAGAGAAAACTTACAGACTGAGATTTTTCTTTTCTTTAGGTATTTTGATCTGTTATTTTTATATATTTTAAAAATTATTATCATTTAATTCTTTATTTTATACTCTAATTCTGGGTCTGTGGAGGGCAGGTTGCAGGGTGATTGATTGCTGAGCACTGGTACTCTGAGACATTTCTAAGTGGCTTAAGAGGGAACTCTTTTTAACTTAAAAAAAAAAAATTACAAGTATTTTTTCCTGGGGTTGTTTTGATGTTGTTGTTGTTTTTCTCTTTCTTTGTTTCTTTTTTTTCATTTCCTTCTTTTTTCCCCTTAGTTTCTTTATTTCTTTTCTTTGTTCCATTTTGGCCAATTCTTTTGCATTTCTTACATTCTACCTTCTCTTTATTGGTCTTCAATTTTTTTTCTCTTTACTCTTTTCATCCTTCTGGTCTTTTATTTTAATCTATATTTCTTCTTGCTTCATTTTCCTTTATGCCACATATTTTGTTCTTAGTCTTTTGTATTTTTAATAATTTTTTCACTCTGATTACTTATTTTCCCCCTGGATCTTTTGTGGATACTTTCCATCTTTTTTTATTATTATTACTATTATTCTTTTTCTGTTCTTCTCTTTCCTTTTCTAGGGTCATAATATTTTTTTCAGGTAAACAGACAACTACAAAATATACAATAGTGGATCCAAGTATCAAAGAGGAACCTTAACACAAAATAAGGCAAAATAAAACCTTAGATTAGAAAGAGAAGCTAACCATCTGAATAATCCCAACAAGAGAAACAGATGCTTAGGCACCATTTAAAAACTACAAGCCATAGTAATAAACAGGAAGACATGGCCCAGTCTAATGAGCAAATGAAAAATCAAGAGGAGATACTGAATGTGGAACAACTAATTGAGGATATCCAAACAAATAACATGAATCAATTTAATGAAGTGAAGGAAGAGGTTAAGGGTATTAATGAGACAGTGGGAGAACATACTGAAGAAATCATGTACATGTATAAAAAGATGACAGATTTTATGGTGATGAAAGGCACAATGCAAGAAATAAAAAAAAAATTCATTGGAAGCACATAACAGCAGATTTGAAGAGGCAGAGGGAAGAATTAGTGACATTGAATGCAGTACATATGAAAACAGACAGATAGGAGAACAGATAGATAAAAAGAAAAATTCAGCAGGGACTCAGAGAATTAAATGACAACGTGGAATGCAAAAATATTGGCATTATGGGCATCCTAGAGGGAGAAGAGAAGGGAATGGGGATAGAAAGAAATAATGGCAGAAAATTTCCCAACTCATTTGAGGGACATGGATGTACATGTCCAGGAAGCACAGCACACTCTCAACAGTATAAGTCCTAGCAGGCTTACCTTTAGACATATGCTTATCAAATTGTCAAATTATCAAGACAAAGAGAAAATACTGAAAGCAGCAAAAGAAAAAAGATAAATCACATTAAAGGAAGCTCAATAAGATTAAGCATTGATTTCTCATCTGAAGTTTGAAAGGAAAAAAAAAATAACACAAGAGAGAGGGTACAGGAAAGCATAGAAAGGAATATTATTATTAAGAATAACTAAAAGGATAAAAAAAGAAATAAAAACATAATATGACATATGTATAGTCCAACAATGCAAGGAGTTTGCAAGTGAATGCTTGGAAAATGATTTTATAAGCAAACAATAACCAATAAAAGGGCATGGTTATGTACACTAATATTGGACAAAATAGACTTTAATAGCAAAGCTATTGCATGAGAAAAAGGACACTGTATATTTATAAAAAGATAATCTATCAAGAAGAAAGAACAATCGTAAACATTTATTCACCAAACCATATTGCCTCAAAATACATGAAGCAAAGATTTGAAAAAGTAAGTGGAGAAATAAATGCCTCTCCAATTATAGTGGGGGGCTTTAATACACCCTTATCATGATTAGACAGAACATCTTGAAAGAGGGTCAATAAAGAAACAAACTTTGAATAATACATTAGAAGAACTAGACTTAATAGACATATAAAGAACATTACACCCAAATATAGCAGGATATACATTCTTTACAAGCACACGTGGCTCATTCTCGAAGATAAATGACAAACTAGGTGAACAGAACATGTCTCAACAAATACAGAAATATTGAAATTACATGAAGAATTTTATCTGACCACAACTGAATGAAACTGGAAATTAATAAGGATCAGAGAACCAGAATAGACACAAAGACACAGAAGTTGAACAACACACATTTAGACAGTGGGTCAAGGATGAATTTGCAAAAGAAATCACTAGCTACTCTGAAACAAATGAAAAAGTGGACACAATGAATCAACACCTATAGGATACATCAAAAGCAGAGTTTAGAGGGAAATTTATAGCCATAAATGTTTATATTAAAAATTGAAAGTAGCTTAAATTGAAGACCTAACTGCATATTAGGAGGAGAAAGAAAAAAAAGAACACCTAAACCCAAATCAAGCAGGAAGAAGGAAATAACAAAGATTAGAGCAGAGTTCAATGATGTTGAGAATTAAAAACACTAGAAAAACTTAACAAAACCAAAACCTGGTTTATTGAGATGATTCATAAAATTGACAAACCCTTAGCTAGACTAGCAATGAAAAAAATGAGAGAAGATGCAAATACATAAAAAACGAGGGGGTGGATATTACCACTGATCCTACAGAAATAAAGAGAATCATAAAAAGATACTTTCAAAAATTATATGCCAACAAGATGGATTACTTAGATGAAATAGACAAATTTCTAGAAACACACACGCTGCCAACATTGATGAAAGAAGAAACTGAAGAACTCAACAGACAAATCACAAGTAACAAGATTGAATAAGTCATCAAAAACCTCCCAAGTAAGAAAGGCCCAGGAGCAAATGGCTTCACAGTTGAATTCTACCAATCATTCTGGAAAGAACTAAAACCAAACCTGCTTAAGCTCTTCTAAAAAATAGAAGTTTATGAAACATTGCCTAACTTATTCTATGATGACAGCACCACCTTAATACCATAGCCACATAAAGACACCACAAGAAAAGAAAACTACAGACCAATTTCTTTGATGAAGCTGGATTATAAAATCATCAACAAAATGCTCAAGATTGAGGAATGAAAAAACATAAGGAGAATACAAGTATGGACAAAGTAGATTTATTATTATTCCAGCAATGAAAGAACTTGCAATATTGATATAAAGGCAATGACAAACAGAGATTTTGAGGAGAGGCAGAGGGAAGAATTGGTGTAACATGGGACATTTTTTGAACATGGAATTGTTCTACATAATATTGCAAGGGTGGATATGGCTAGTAGCAATGCTTTAATATGCATCCATGAATTGTAACAAATTACCATACTAACATGTTATTTATAGGAGAAAATGTAACAGGGTGAGGAGGTGGGGTATATGGGAATCCCCTATATTTTCTATGTGACTTTTCTGTAACCTAAAGCTTCTTTGAAAATCAAATGAAAAACAAGTAAGACATTGGGAGGGCATACAGAAGAAAATGTTACTGCACGTAAAAGATAACCAATCTTACAGCTAACAAAAGACACAATGATTTTTTTTACTTTTGTATTTTATTTGTTAATTTTCATTATTTTTAAAATTAATTTTTGCTTTTTATTTTTAATCATTTTTGGCTTTGTTTTTGAGGAGGTTTTGGATTGCAGAGGGTTTGCAACTGTAGAAAAGGAGGATCACTGGTGTGGGGTGTTGGTGGTGGGAGGAGCTGTGGGGAGGGGTGCACCTGAAGCATGCCTCTATGGCATATGTATGTGTTCAAGCAGTCATGAGGTGTTGTCTCAGTGGGAGGAGATGATAAAATCACAAAATAGAACATTGAACTCCCATCTTGGGGACTCCAGCTACATTCTCTAGCAGAGTGGCCAGAATCCCTAGAGTACATGGGCAGTGCCTAGCAAAGGAGGACAGACCAATATACTAGACCCTTAATATTGATTCTTATACTTATGAACCTCATCCTTGTGAAATTGAAACTTAGCCTAGTATTGTATATTGCCTAAAAGTTAACTCCTGAAAGCCTCCTTGTTGCTCAATTATGGCCTCCCTCTAAGCCAAACTCAGCATGTAAACTCACTACCATCCTACAGCATGGGACATGCCTTTCAGGTTGAGCCTTCCTGGCACAAAGGGATTATTACCAAGTGCCAACTAGCGATGCATTTGGAATAACACTTGGACCAGAAAAGAGAAATAGTAAATACAAATTATTTTTTATGGCTAAGAGAGCTCAAAGTGATTCTGGAGGTCATTCCAGAGGTTATTTTATGCATGTTTCAGAAAGATCTTATTGACTACCCCAGTAAACACTGCCTCAAGCAGGGGGCTCATGAGCGCTCTAGAGACACCTAGACACTAGAGGCAGGGCAGACAATCTCAAAAATTTGGCACCCTGACAGTGTGTTTCACCTTGGAATATATGCTTCCCAATGTAACAGAAATATTTGTAATTTCCCCACACAATGCTCTTCTGTCCATTATTTTAACCTGTAATTAGCACTATACCTGTTAAATATGTGTCCCAGAGACTTAAATCTTCTGGCTGTTCATATACTGGTTGAGTGCTGAAACTCAGAGGAGAGTCAAAGCCAATACCTACTCTCCAGGTCATTGGATTCACCCAAGACAGCTAACAAACAGATAATGATGGACACACCCATCTCAAAAAACAGAGAGTATCTTTAACTTCAAGCAATTCAGTTCCATCCATCCATCACATTGGATCTAAGCCCCCTTTCAATTGGAAGCAGAGTGGGCATCACCATCCCCAAATCCTCAAGTTTGAGGAATGAACAAACATAAAAAAGGAATGCAACTATGGAGTAAAGTAGACATTATTATTCTAGGAATGAAAGAACTCATAACATTGATATAAAGGCAGTGGTCACCAGAATTTCTGAGGGGAGGGAGAGGGAAGATTATGTGTAACATGGGTCATTTTTGGGACATTGGAGTTGTCCTGCATGACATAACAAGGATGGATATAAACCATTATGCATTTTGTCATAACCTATAAAATGGTGCTGTGCAAATTATAAAGCATAATGCAATCTATAGACCATGGTCTTTAGCAATGCTTCAATATGTGTTTATCAATTGGAACAAATGTACCACTTTAATGAAATATGTTGTTAATGGAAAAAAGTGTGGGAGGGGAAGTACTGGGTTATATGGGAATTCCCTATGTTTTTGATGTAACATTTATGTAATCTGAAGCTTCTTTAATTAAAAAATAATAAAATAAAGTATTAGGGACATAAGAGATGTAATCAGTTATGATAAAGCCAAACCAGATCAGGCTGGGTCCTATTCCAATAAGACTGCTGTCCTTATAAAAAGGAAATTTTTTTCACACAAAAAAACAAGGGAGAAGGCCATATGAAGAAGAGAAGAGGTTGGAGATATGCTGCCATAAGCCAAGAAAAAACAAATAGCCAGTAACTGCCAGAATCTAGGAAGAGAAAAGGAATGAAAATTTTCTAGTTCCATCAGGAAACCTTGGTTCTTCTGGCAGCTTGTTTTTAGAATTTTAGCCTGTAAAACTGTGAAACCATAAATTTATGATGTTTTAAGACACAAAGATTGTTATCATTTTGAACAGCATCACTTGGAGGCTAATACAATCAGCAAGATGGCCAGAGGATTTACAACTGTTTGGAAGTTAGAGAGTTAAGTGGAAAATATGGCATCATAACAACTTCATCAAGCTATGTTGCATCACTAATCTAAAAAATTCCTTGGGACACATAAATATGAAAGAATTGGCAAATGTACTAATTACCTATACACTGACTATAGGATGCCTTGCCTACTGTGCACGACTACCCTGGAACTGAATTGGCCCAGTGGAGCCAAACAGCCACAGCAGCAACTGACTTTATGGCTTCCTATAAATTACAAGTAATTATATCATTTTTGTCATTGATTCCTCCCTATCTCTCTGCCAGCAGTTTTTCTTTTTTCCAAATAAAAGAAATTCTTTTATTTCCTTCTGTCAAAAGAAAATTCCTCCAGTCTTCCAGTCATAAGTATTGCATCTATGATGGTTGTCAGTCTGATTTTAACATAATATATAAGTTGCCAAATTATTTACACAAGTACCAGTTATCCAAACCTAATAAATTTAGCCACACCTCTGCTGAGCCTTCAATTTTAAAGGAGGACCTATTTGAGGTTGGACTATCCATTCACATTTCTGCTAGAGTCTAAGGAATATCCCATGAGAAGTTATTCAGAATATTACTGTCAAGTAATTTGGCAAGGATCATAAGACAGCTGTGACTTTTAGGGAAGAAGAGGTAGAAGAATATATTCTTCATTATTTTTCTAAGACAGGAAACTATGGTATCTTCAAGAAAAATAATGCCATCATCAATTTCTTATCATATCTAGATTTAGATATTCCCATCTACACAAGACCAGGGAAAGCATATTATCCATCAATCTCACTCAGGTTAACAATTTTCTCAAAATATCTCACAGTGGAACTAGAGAGAATACACCCTTTTACATGTATTCCAAAGAAATTTTTCTTATTTAATAAGAAGAAATTCAAAATACCAAGATTTCATCAAATTTATCATTGTTCAAAACCCTACTCTACAAAAAAACTGTGGTTTAATATGCTTGAGAATTTCTAAATTTTATTTTTTTAACATTTTCAAGCAGTCTTTTCCAGTCTTGTCCATAAAAGGTATAATTTGTGTAAGACTTAGAGAGAAACACACTATTTCTAGCAAGTCAGAATTTTTTTTGTGTGTGTTTTAAAAGCAATTTTATTGAGGTGTATTCACATACCATGCACTCCATCTAAAGTGTACTTTTGGTTTTATCACAGAGTGGTACATTCATTACTGCAATCAATTTTAGAGCCTTTTCATTAACCAGAAACACCTATTAGCAATCACCTCTCAAACGCTGTATCCTTCCCCTGCAGTACATAAACTCTACTGTAATTACAGTAAGGACAAATTTGAGTTTCACAGTGGTTCTTCTAACACAGATATAAAACTAATATCCAATTTGTTTGTTGAAGACATTTCAAATTAGTGATGAAATATTAAATAAATATTTGATTTTCAGATTATAAATTGAACAATTTGTTTGAGGTTTACAGGTTTACTTAATTTTATGTATTTCATTTAACAATCCAATGATGTTTTCATTAAATGAGAATTATACTTGATTCTTTCATATCACATATAAAGTCACGATAGAGTATATAAAACAAATACCAAATATGTGCAATTATGATTTCATTCCATTGTTCAGTATTGTATGGATTTTCATACACTCTCTAAATCTAAGTAGCAGATATTTGATCAAAAACTGCTCTGAATACCTCAGTAAAGTTGTAGCAAATATATATTGAGACATTGCTGAAATTTTAAAATTGTTCTTAAGCCCAAACCATGTTTTCTCAAAATGCTTATAACCTCTAGCTTTTAAAGCAAAGCTACATATGATAATGTTACATTTTAATTAATCTTTGAAAACAGCTAATAGATCAATGACAGTCCATGAGGAAAGAACTGTGTGTCTTTGAATAATATAAGATCATTTTACTAGTGATGTGATGGCTGCACTTAGTTTATAAAGAAAATGCCGAATGTGGTTAAGAGGAAGAGAGAAGCTATTGAATGCTTGAGGATGAATAGCAGGAAATGCAGCAAACAAGTGGATATTGCCTGTTATAATAGAACACAAAGAAATGTGATCACCAGACTGGGGGATATTTTTAGGAAGTAATAGGAATGAACAGAGTTGGGGGATATTATGGAGAAAAGTATATATCATTGCTGACTTAACATTGAAACATGAATTTCTAGAGGTGAGAGGATAAGAAAATAAAGTGAGTTTGTGAGTAATCCACGGTCTGATATGACAGCTCTTCATTCACATAGAGTGCAAGGGCTGACCTTCAAGAAAGAGCAGAACTTAATTTTGACAAGTTTATTCTGAGTCACTAGGAAAAATTGATTAAAATAACAAACTTACTGGTATCCAGTTAGAAGATACATCATGGTAGAAGATGGTAATATCAATTTTGTACATATTGAGATTAGGATGATGGCAATACATCAAAAGAATTAGATATCTAAAATCAAAGACACAGAAAAGTATGTGCTGCACTTAGAGGGATAGGTGGAAACAATAATGGATATGGTCACAGGAAAAGTAGAAAAGAGTTTCTCCTCTTTTCCACTTATATAGAATAAGTGGAAAGTAAACATGATGAAAAGAAAGAGTGCAATGATGTACTAAAGAGGCTCACAAGGATGAGCAGGTAGATAATTATGGTAAAGAAGAGGAATATTTACAGATAGTTTGATATAAAAATAAAATGATGCTACATAGATATAAGTGGTATAGATAATACAGATGCTAAAGATGGCAAATATAAAGAAGGATATAGGTATAGATATAGGTAGAGCTCTCTCTGTGGATATGTACATAAATTACGTGGCCACAGGTTCAAATTTTCATAAGATAGGTCCAATATATACACTTTATCCCAGTATAATATCTACTCACTGTTTTACTCTAAAAAATGTCTATATTTGGATGAAAATTTTTTGATACCAATGGATAGATTTATGCATAACTTTTAAGTATATCTATGTGTGTGTATGCACAATAGTGTGTAAGTTACTGAGTATACAAAAGTATGTCTATATTATATAGATAGATAACTAGGAAGAATTATTTTTCTATGAATTATTCCAATTCTTCTATGAAAACAATATAAGTAATATGCTAATTAATTAATTTTTTCAATATTATTTGAGCTGTAAACATGTTTTATGACATAAAATCTTTCTAAGTGCTCCTTTAGCCTCTGTGTTTCCCAAGCTGTAGATGATGGGGTTTAACATTGAAGTGATAACCCCATACAGCATTTAGATGAGCTTGTCTCTGGCTGGGATGTGATGACTAGAGGAAGGTTAGATATATGCAAATATTACTGTGCCATAAAAGAAACAAACCACCAGGCGGTGGGAAGGGCATGTGGAGAAGACTTTGTGCTTCCCTTCAGCCGACTGGATCTTTAGAATGGCAGATATGATGTAGAAATAAGAAATAAATATTTTCAGAAAAGCACCGATACCTAATATACCTCCTACCATTAAAACAAGCATCTTTGCGAGGTACATGGAAGAACAGGAGAGCGCCACCACTGGCGGGATGTCACAATAATACTGGTTAACCTGGTTGGACTTAACAGAAAGACAATCGGAAGGTGAACACTGTAGGCGGAAGGGAATTAAGAAACCCTGCTGACCACGTTCCAGCTGTCATCTGGGTACAACGGGCCTTAGTCATGATGAGGGTGTAACGAAGGGAGAAACATATGGCCACATACGGATCATAAGCCATGACAGAGAGAAGGAAAACCTCCGTCCCTGCCAGGGCCACCAGGAAATAAAGCTGCAAAGCACACCCAACAAAAGAAATGCTTTGTTTCTCAGTCAGGAGGTTCTCAAGCATCTTGGGAACAGTAGCTGATGGGCAGAATGTGTCTAAGAGGTACAGATTTGCCAAGAAGTAATGCATGGGTGTGTGCAGCTTTTTCTCAATCCAATGACAAGGAGAACAGTACCGTTTCCCACCAAGGTGATCTGATAGATGAGTGCAAAGACTGCAAAGAGAGGATAACGCACCTCGGGAAGATCAGAGAGCCCTATGAGGATAAATCCATTCACCATAGTGAGATTGTTGACGTCCATCTCTTCTTTCCACAAGGCTCTTTCTGAAGCAAATGAAACCAAAAAGGTTAAGATAAAAAAAAAAAAAAAAAAAAAAAAACAACAACTCAGGATCCTAGTGATGAGGAACACTTGGAAAATAGTTTGGGGTTGGTTGATGATTAATTGTGTTAGTCCTAATTTATTACAAATTTCAATTATTGGAATTATTGATAAAAACAGACAATGCAACTATAATGTTTCTTGAAATATTCCAGCACACTTCCTTACCAAGAAACATTCTTTATTCTTCCATTGTATATGAACATAAAGATATTTTATTCAAAAAAGCATACCTTAATACAAATTAAAAACAAATTTAAACAAATTAAATTTGGCCTATGTAATATAAATAATGCCAGTTGATAATGTCTGCATGTGATCTCAAAAACAGATATATTTGCTTATATATGCAACTCACTTTCCCCTTAAAACTTAAATATTTGACAATATGGGGTTTCTAATTCCTATATGCTATCATTTACTCTTGTAAATTATGCCATAATAGCCCAACTAATCAGAATATTTATGATTATTAACAAAAGACATAAATTTAGTTGAAAGTCTGCAATTGATAATGTACATGTCTTGCTGCCACTTTAAAAACTAATATCTTTGTTTTTTATTTGTTTAAAAAGCCTTTGTTTGCCTATTTTTCCTCACATAGAAAATATAATGTAGATATGAGTGTCATAAAGAATAGCACATAGAAGAAAAGATTGATTGTAAAGATAAAAAAGGAATATAAAAAGAAATTTAAAATCCATAGGCAGAAAATTTAAAGCTCAATTATCAATGATAAAAAAACATAAACAACATGGAAAAAAAATCACAGCAGGGTTCCTTAAAGGATCTTTTTATTTTTCTACTTTGTGTGTGTGTGTTTTCACATAACATTAACTATTTGGCATATATAAAGAAAGCTTAAAAAATCACAAAAACACAAGAACAGTATTTTAGAGGTAGTTTTCCCTAGAAGGTGAATATCATTGAATTTTTTGAAAAATGTGAAATAATGTTCAGAATGGTTGTTTGCAGTTAAGTGAGGTGTGCATGATATATGCATACACACTTGCAAACACAGATGATATATTACAAACTTGGAAAAAACTAATTTGTTCTGCTTTTTGAAAAATCAAGTGTTTATTATAGAAATGTCAAATTAAAATTATGTTTAGAAAATAAAATGCAAAATCAGTTGTTATGGTTCCTCTACACTACCACTCACCCCTCATTCCTTTTACCTGGTAGAAATTCTTCATTATTTCTTAACTCAGATAAAACATATATAATGCAATATTTTTCACTAGAAATATTTAAATAGGAATTGCTGAGATTTATTGGAAAATGTTATTATTCTTTCCTTAACATGATTGTTACTATTACTATCCTTTCTTTTTCTTAAAAACTACCAGAGCTGTGTCCCACTTGAGCAAAAATTCTTTTCAATGATGCTGCTTTAATAATGAAACTTTTCAAATTAAATCATTATACAAAGACAAAAAGCTTAGATAATATTACTCAATGAATAAAAGTTTGTTAAACGAGTGAATGAAGATTGAAGCAAAGGAATATTTGCAGGATTAGTTCTCAACTTTCAAATGTTCAATATTCTACAAAGTATTTCATATTATATTTTAATACTTTGAAAAGACAATAATGAATATACAAATGAATGACAATTTTTTTACAAGAAACATTATTATTTTGAGAGATTAAATACAACTTTTATATTAAGTACTCATTTTTCTTTACACCCACACTTACTAATTGGACTTAATTTTTCTAAACAAGAATAGTAAGAAATAAGTCAATACCTTACACCAAGTGGGTTCTAGATCAGGCTACATGAACAACATGTGTCCTCAAGAAATGAAAATACTTTTTACTTAAAGTTCACCATTGAATGTATACATTTCTTAAGTCAAAATTCTGGTTTCAGCACATAAAACTCAGAATTTGTTCAAGTGTGGAGGGAGCAAATCCCTCCCTTTGAAGCAAACATAATTAAATCTGTTATCTGCCATTTAATTAGAAAAATAGAGATGTTTTTGTTAACAATGTATTGCTCAGGAAAAGATTCTGTAACTTCCCTTATCAAACCAATGGATCAATAGTTTATTTGCTCTAGAAGCAAAAAGGTCTTGTAAATTTCAGTCTCCTAAACTGCTATATGAGATTACTAGATGTAACTAAGCACATGAAAACATGAATTATACATATTGAAGTCATTTTTTTAAATAGTTACAGTCAAACATTTAAGGAGTATACAGAGCAAGGGGGCACTAGGATTAGCCTTACATTGGAAATTAGCTAGGAATTAAGCTTTCTTATTTTATTTGTGTTGCTTACATGTTTATGTATGGTCAAAGGCAAATGTAACATAGATGAATCTTCTCCCTCTAACAAATGGTTACTTCAAGTTTCCAATGTACAGAGAAAAAGAAAATTATTTCAATAAGTAAAATTATCACTAAAAATCTTAGATCTCAAGATAATTCAAAATTTATAATTTAAAACAAAAACAAGAAAATCTTACATTTAAAATTTCTTTGAAAAATGGATTATTAAATTGTCTCTTAAAATACATTGCTAAAGAAGAGTTCTTTCATAAGTGTTTAACCCATTGGATCAATGGGTGATAAACTAGTGAAACAAAAAAGCCTTTCTAGGATGTAATATCTCCCCTGCTTTGTGATGTTCTGTCGATTATCTTGGAAATATAAATCAACCTTGAAATATAAATCAAGAAAGGAACCGAAACATGCTTTAGATATAACAGAAATTTACATACAATGCTATTGGTCACCCTTGTGTGGAATGAATGTTTCTTCAGAATGGAACAATTTTCATACATTCACTTAATCACCCACTCTAATATTATTAAAATATATACATTATCTTACCTAATTAATATTTGATTTTAACAACTACCTTAAATGTGTAAATTCTTACACCACACCATATAAGCATCTTTACAAATATCTAATTTTTTTACCTTAGAAAATACAAAATTTAACACAGAATTTTCTTGCTTCTCAGTTTCAGAGATTTCATTACCAATGCAAGATTTCAACAAGATGAAAATAAAGTGTTCTGGCAAAATAAAATGCATCAGTTAAGAAAAACAAACAACTCACAGATATAGAGATTTCATATTGGAAATTATTCTATAATTTATATTATGGTTCCTTTCCCCTTAGGAGAAGCAAAAATTAAGAATCTTGAGGGAATATGCATCATTTCTTGTTAAAACTGAAGTACTACCAACCTAATAATGGGTACTTATTTTATAAATAGTTTAATATTTTGAAAAATAAATCTAAATTGTATAAGAGTGATATTTGGTTTCTTTTAATGTCTTGAATAAGATACAGCAATTTTTTTTTCAGGAATTATATTGCCAGACAAAAGTAAATAATTTTATGTCATTAAGATATTATTGCTGTAACAAATAAAATTTTTCCAAAAATATTTTTATAAAATCAACTTACTATAACTTTTCAGTTTTCATGATATGTAAATATTAACACTATTTTTATTATATTATTACATATTTTATATTGTTAATATTATTTACTATACACCATGAAAATGGTGTTGTTATAACTCTTTAGTACCAAATGTGTGGGATTTTTATTTTAATTTAAAATTCAACTCCTAACATGATTTTCCAGCAGTGCATTGATTATCTAGGTCCTTGAGAATATCATAAATTAATTATTTTACTTAAAATTACACATGCATAAATATATATTTTAAGAACACAGGAGTTCAAACCAATTATTTCTTTTCCTTACCTAATTGTTCTATCTAGAATTTCTACCACAATGTTAAATAACATGAGAGTGGGCACGCTTGTCTCATCTCCAATCTTAGAGGGAAAACTTTAAGCCTTTCACCATAATGTGATGAAAGCTGTCTGTTTTTGCTATTTGTCCTTTATCCTGTTGAGAAAGATTCCTTTTAATCCAATCTTTTATCAAAAAGGATGCTGGATTTTATCAAATGCTTTTTTGCTTCAATAGGGATGATCATATGGTTTTTCCCCTTAAATTTGTTAATGTGATATATAATGTTATTTGCTTTTCTTGTATTGAACAATCCTTGCATACCTGGGATAAAGCCCGCTTGATCAAGTTGTACAATTATTTTAATGTGATGTTGAATTCGATTTTCAAGTATTTTGTTGAGGATTTTTGTATCAATATTCATAAGAGAAATTGGTCTATAATGTTTTTTTCTTGTAGTATATTTATATGGATTTGGTATTAGGATGATGTTGGCCTCATAGAATGAGTTAAGTAGTGTTCCTTTCTCTCCAATTTTTTGAAATAGTTGAGCAGGATTTGAAATGAATACTTCTTCAATGATTGGCAGAGTTTATCTGTGAAATCATTTAGTCCCAGTCTTTTTTGGTTGGCAGGGTTTGGGTGACTGATTCTATCTCTTTATTTGTGATTGGTCTGTTAACCACATATCTAATATATTTCAGGGTTTGAGTAGCATATGAACAATCTGAAGACTATTAATCTCTGAGGACTATACTTAACAGGTAAACTGAAAATATTAGGTTCAGATAAAAGGTATAGAGAAATTGTGATTAAGGAATTTATAAAACTATGCTATGTTATATTAAGGAAATAGATTTCAGTATATTACTAGATAGGGCCTACTGAGGGTGTGTGGATTTCATAAGGCCATATGGCTTGTCTAGGGTGTCTAAACATCCATGTGGACCTCAGGAGCACTTTTGTTTGAGATTTTTATTACTGTGGCAGTTTGTGAAGTCTGGCTGAGATCTGGATTGCTGTAATTTCTTGAATGACATCCTGACTCACTTTGAAATCTCTTAGAGATAAAAAACATTTTATTTACATTTACCCGTTTTGGTTAAGTTCTTCCTCCAAATATATCACTTATTAAGGTATGGTAACAATCCCTTGGTGTCAGGAAGGCTCATCCCAGGGCATTATGTCCCATGTTGGGCAGAAGGTTATGAGTTTATTTGAAGTTTGCCTCAGAGGGAGGCCATATTTGAGAAATAAGGTGGTTTGTAGGAGGCAACCTTTAGGCATTACTTATACTTAAGCTTAATTTCATTATTACTGGAACAAGTTTTGTAACTGTAAGCCTTAAGATCAAGGGCTTGGCTTTTTTATCTGTTTCCATTTATTGGGCAAGGCTCGTATAATCCAGATCTTTTTGCCATTTTATTTTAGAAAGGAGCTGGAATTCCTTAAGAGAAACATAATATTTTGTTAACTACTGTGGTGGCCTCTGTCTATTCAGAAAACATACCTATGGGCAACCAGGAAACCTTTATATCCCATGAAGGTATTTAGCTATATAACTTTCAATATGTTCAAAGAAATCAGGACACCTGTCCATATCCTATCTTTCCCTTCTTATCAGGGTCATGTTACTTGAGAATTGGTAAAGAGATCATATACTTGCCTTGGTTCTTATGTAAAAATTTTCACATGTACTTTCAGAAAATCACAGAGGAAAAGAGAATAAAAGCCAAAAAAACTTGGTTGTTTCTGCAGCCTATAACATTTTTCTAAGAATAAAATATGCAACATTCCAAAATGCTACCTGATCTTTGATACTTAACATTGATGTGGTAACTTTGTTACAATTGATGCAAGGATGTCAAACTACTGCTGTTAATTATAGTCCACATATTACTTTAGGTGCATTTTCCCCCCATACACCACCCTCTTATGAATACCCTGTACAAATGATGTATCTTTGTTATAGGTCCTGAGATAATATTCATATATTTGTATTATTAACCACAATCTTCATTCACCACAGGTTAACTGTGTTATGCAACTACATTTTAGCCTCTGATTTTCCTTTTAGCAACATATATAACCCAAAGTTTCCCCTTTCAACTATGTTCACAGATTTACCCCATCACTGTTACTTAAACTCACACTGTTGTTCTACCCTCACCTCTGTCCATTTCTAAACCATTGCAATCAACCTACTTATAAACTTTGTACACATTAAAGGTTGGCTTCTCATTCTATCTCCTGAGAACCTATCTTCTAGATTCTACCTCTGTCCGTTTGCTTATAAAAATTTACTTATCAGTGATATCATAGAATACTTGTAATTTTGTGTATGGATGATTTCACCCATCATAAGATTCTTGAGGTTCATCCATGTTGTTGCATGTGTTATTACTTCATTCCTTCTTACAGTTGAATAATATTCCATCATATGTGTATACCACATTAAGTTTATCCATTCATCTGTTGGTGGACACTTGTGTTGCCAACGTCTTCTGGCAATTGTGAAAATGCTGCTGTGAATACTGGGGTGCATATATCTGTTCATGTCCCTGCTTTCAGTTCTTTGGGGTATATACCTAGTAGTTGGAATGCTGGATCACATGGCAATTCCTACTCAGATTCAATTGGAACTACCAAACTGTCCTCCACAGTACTTGAACTATTGTACATTCCCACAAGCAGAGAATGAGTGTTCATATTTGTCCACATCCTTTCCAACACTTGTTTAGTTTTCTATTTTTTGATAGCCAGTCTAGAAGGTGTGAAATGATATCTCATTACAGTTTTGATTTGCATTTCCCTAATAGCTAGTAATGTTGAACATCTTTTCTTGTGCTTTAAGCCATTTGTATTTCATCTTTTAAAAAATATTTGTTTATTACATTTGTCCATTTTTAATTTGGGTTGTCTTTTTATTGTTGAATTCTAAGATTTATTTATATATGCTGGATACTAGACCTTTATCAGATAT
This sequence comes from Cabassous unicinctus, assembly GCA_029593785.1. Classification (NCBI taxonomy): domain Eukaryota; kingdom Metazoa; phylum Chordata; class Mammalia; order Cingulata; family Chlamyphoridae; genus Cabassous; species Cabassous unicinctus. Next base: position 5,142 of record JAQZBX010013225.1, on the reverse strand, counting down.
ATGGTTTCCAAATATTTTCTACCATTGTATAGACTGCCTTTTCACTTTCTATGCAAATTCCTTTCAAGCACAAAAGGTGTTTTTTGTTATTGTTGTTGTTTGTTTCTTTTTGAGTAGGTCTCATTTATCTAATTTTTCTTTCATTGATTGGGCAGTGGATGTAAAATTTATTAAATCATTGCCAACCACAAGGTATTGAAGATATTACACTTTCTCCTTGGAGTTTTATGGTGTTGTCTCTTATATTTAGGTCTTTGATCCATCTTTAGTTAATTTGTATATAAGATGTGAGGTAGTAACCACTTTCTTTCTTTTGGATATGAATATCCAGCTGTCCCTGCACAATTATTGAAGAAACTATTTTTATCTCATTGAGGAAGCATGTCACCCTTGTCAAATATCAGTTGAATGTTGATGTCTGGTCTCTTTCTGATCTCTCAGTTCTATTCCCGTGGTCAATATGTCTAACATTGTGCAAATACCATACAGTTTTGATCACTGTGGCTTTGTAATATGTTTTTTAAAAATATTTTTCTTAATTTTAATTACTCCAATATAATGATGGGAAAACATTTTATGTAACAGACAGATGGTAAATATTTTAGGTTTGGGGGACCATACTTTCTCTGTTGCAACTACTTAACTCTATCACTGTAGCATGAAGTCATGCATAGATAATATGTCAATGAATGATTGTGGCTATGTTGCAATAAAACTTCATTTAAATCAACCAAAGGGCCAGATTCAGTCCATGGCTCCTGTTTGGCAATACTTGCTCTAAAAGATAATTGACTATTTAAATATATTTTTAAATTTTTTTCTAAAGACACATAGATTACATAAAATGTTACATAAAAAATGTAAGGGATTCCCATATGCCCCACACTTCCCACTTTTCCCCACATTATCAACTTCTTTCATTAGTGTGGTACAGCACCTGATGAACACATTTTGGATATTGCCATTGAAGATGTATTATAGTTTACATTGTAGTTTACAGTCTCTCCCACTTAATTCTGTAGTATATGGCAGGATATATAATGATCGGTATCTGCATTGCAATGTTATTCAGGATAATACCGAGTGCCAAAAGTGTCCCCATATTAAACCTCTTTTTCCTTCTTCCTGCCTTCAGTACCTCCAGTGGCCACTATCTCCACATCAATGATATAATTCCTTCCATTGCTAGAATAACAATAAGTCTATAGTAGAATACTAATAAGTCCATCCTAGTCAATATTTTATTCCCCAATCCTGAGGATTCTGGGATGGTGATGCCCACTCAACCTAGATTTGAGAGGGTGTTTGGATCCCATATGCCTGATGGATGGAACTCACTTACTTACAGTTGTAGACTCTTGGTTCCTTGGTATGGAGGTTGTCCATTCCACCTCCTTGTTAGTTGCCCTGGGTGAGTCCAATGAACTGGAGAGTAGGTGTTGAAACTCCACTGAGGCTCAGGCTCCAGCTGGCACAAGAGCAGCCAAAGATACAAGTGTCTTGGACATATGCCTACCAAGTTTAGCTCCAACTATAAGTTCAAATAGAAGGGACAGAAGAGATATGTGTAGAGAAGTCAAAACTGAGTACAACTTTGTCACACTCGGGAGCACAAACTTCAAAGTAGGGCCCAGTGGCAAGGCATCAAACTCTGGAGCTATCTTCCATGACTCTAGGACCTCAGTGTCTCCAGAGCTCTGAGGAGCCCCACCATTTTGGGTAGTATCTACTTTGGCAGTCTATGTGATCTTGCAAAGACATGCATAAGCATTACCTCTAGGATGACCTCCAACTCACTTTGAAGTCTCTTAGCCATAAAAACTCATTTGTCTTTAACTTTTCCCCCTTTTATTCAAGGTCTTTTTCCAATTGTATTACTAGTTGGTATTTGGTAGTAATTCTTTGGTGCCAAGGAAGCTCATCTCTGGGAGTTCTGTCCCACGTGGGAGGAAAGGTAATGCATTTATATGATAAGTTTGGCTTAGAGAGAGGCCATATTTGAGCAACATAGATTCTCTCAGGAGGTAACTCTTAGGCACTCTACAACACTAGGCTAAGTTGCAGTTTCAAGAGCAAATGCTGATAAGCACAGTCACCAACACCAAGGACCCATCAATGGACCATCCTTCTTCACTAGTCATTGTCCTTGTACTGGGGTGATTGTTGCTGTTCCAATAGAGAATGTGGCAGAGCTCCCCAGGATAGGAATTCATTACTCTTTCAGTTATTGTGTGAATCTCTACCCTTTATGACAATGCCCCATGAACATTTGAACACATTTATATGCATTAAATTTATGCCCAGGGGAACTTTCTCCCATGTATTCCCTATCACTGACACCCCACACCAGTAATTCTCCCCTGCCACAGTTGTAACACTTCTGTGGCCCAAAACTTCTTCAAAGATGAAGTGAGGGACATCACCAAACACAATTAATAGGAAAATGAAATAATGATAGGTTTAAACATAAGAAATAAAATACATAATTTAGAAAAAGTATAACTAATTAAAATTTAAAATTTTGAAAAATTGAGATATTAAAAATAATGAAAACTATTTAAAAATTTTTTTTGACATTTTGCCTTACATCATTGTGATATCTATTGTCCTGTATATATAATTACATCATCTTCCATTTCTTCCCTGTTGTCACACTTTTTTTCATTTTGTCCTCAAAGAAGTTTTAGGTCACAGTAAAGCCATGTACAGAATATAGGGGACTCCTATATACCCAATATTCTCCCCCCTTTACCCCTTCCCATATTGGCAATCTTTTTATGTGTAAATGGTACATTTGTTACAACTGATGTACAAAAATTGAATCATAGCTACTAACCATGGTCAATGGTTTGCATTATGGTGTAAATTTTAGACGATATACTTTAATAAATTTTTGCAGAAATTTAACATGGCCTGTATTCGACATTGCAAGATCTTGCAGAACACTTACATTGTCCCCTAAATACACCCTCTCCCATCTATTCTATTCCTCTCTCCCCTTCCCCTAAGGGCCCATGGCAACCACCCAGCTTCACTCCTTGGATGACAAGAGTCATAGTTACTTGCAACAACACTGAGGTCTTGACACTCTGGTTTGTCCTCCCCTATTAGGACACACCCATGCTCTCGAGAGACTCCCACACCTCTCTTTGAGAACCTATTGGTCCTCCCTAGGATGAGATTCCAGCTCCTTCCCACTCATTATGTGTTTCTCCACACACTAATACACATTATGACAAAATGATCAGTTGGACACTCCCTAGAAGCCTGCTGCTGGTGTGCCTGTCCCGAATACCCCTCATTCAAAACCCTAAGCCAGTACCCCTTCCTTGTCATATTGCCATCAGAGCATCCCCAACTTCATACTTTCAACCACATACCCGCCAGTCCCCAGTGCTCATCTGGTCCCTCCTCCAACCCTCCCCCAAGTTCCATGGACTGCACAACCCACTCTCCCCTCTCTACCCACCTGTCAAATCTACACTGCCCAACCCAATATTATCACTACCCTGCTGTCATAGCCCTTCAATGCCCAACTACACACTTCCACATTATCATAGATTATGCCTGTATGGGCATTGGCTCACAACCTTATTCTCCCTTTCTATTTCTTGTAAACCTATCTTCCAGAAGTTAGCTCTCTGAGTCTGCTTAATTTGAATAATTCATGGCAATGGGTTCATGTAATAGTCATCCTTGGATGCATGGCTTGCTTCAATCAACCTAAGGTCCTCAATATTCATGCATGTTTTTCTGTATGTTAATACTGCATTCCTTCTTACATCTGAGTAATATTCCATTGTATGTATGTACCACATTTGGTTTATTCATTCATCTTTTGATGGGCATTTGGGTTGATTCCAGTTTTTGGCAATAGAGAATAATGCTGCTTGAACATTGTTGTTTATATATCTGTTCATTTCTTTGCTTTCATTTCTTCTGGGTATATACTCAGCAGTGGAATTGCTGAGATATCACCTCACACCCATTTGACTGGTGTCCATTAAAATAAACACAGGACCACTGTTGGAGAGGATATGGAGGAATGGGAACCCTCATCCGCTGCTGGTGGGAATGTAGAATGGTCCAGCCATTGTGGAGGACAGTTTGGCTCTTCTTCAAAAAAACTAACTGTAAAGAATTATTCAAGTCTTTGTTTCTTTATTGATTCTCTGTCAAGATATTTGGTCTAATAGTGATAATGGTGTAATAAAGTTCCCCCACTATAATAATAGAGGCATCTATTTCTCAACTTAGCCTTTCCAGTGTTTGTCTCATGTATTTTGAGGTGCCCCAGTTAGGTGCATAAATGTTTGTGATTGTTCTTTCTTCTTGGAATATTACCTATTTTACTAATTTATAATGTCCATCTTTGTCTCTTAAAATAGTTTTGCATTTAAATTCTATTTTGTCCAATATTAGCATAGCTACTTACACCCTTTTCTGGTTATTCTTTGATTGTAGAATTTTTTTCCAGACATTCACTTTCAGCCTCCTTGAATCCCTGGATCTAAGGTGGGTTTCTTGTAGACAACATATAGATGGGTCATATTTCCTTATCCATTCTGTCAATCTGTGTCTCTTGACTGGTGAGTTTAATCCATTAACATTCAGTGTTATTACTCTCAATGAATTTCTTACATGTTATATGTAGTTTTTATTTCTCTTTCTAAAAAAATTTTCTTCTTACATTCTCCTCCAACTCTCTTTCTCTCCTGTTTTTTCCTTTCAACCCACAGCACTCCCTTTAATATTTCTTGAAGGGCAGGTTTCTTATTAGCATACTCTCTTAATTTCTATTTATCTGTGAAATATTTTGAATTCTCTCTCATTTTAAATGCCAACTTTGCTGGATAAAGAATTTTTGGCTGGAAGTTTTTTTCTTTTAGTATGTTGACTATGTCATACTACTGCCTTCTTGCCTCCATGGTTTCAGATGAGAGATCAGCACTTAACCTATTGAGCTTCCCTTGCATTTGATGGTACTTTTTTCTCTTGCTGCTTTCAGTATTCTCTCTTTGTCTTGAGCATTGGACTATTTGACAAATATGTGTCTTGGAGTAGGTCTGTTAGGGTATATACTGTTTGGGTGTGTTGCATTTACTGGACATGTACATTGGCCTCCCTCAATAGGGTTTGGAA
>JAQZBX010013224.1:0-40130 GCA_029593785.1 Cabassous unicinctus | reverse complement strand
TTACCCAAATGAAAACTAACCTGGATAAATTACATATTGCATAGATTTATCTGCAGATTCTTTCTTTAGAACTTAAATGCAATTACCATACACTATAATTTTTACCTATTCACACCACAGTAACAACTATGTCCTGAAAAATATGGACACATTCTGTGATCTTCCAGTTAATAGAATTATTGTTTTACCTTCAAGATAATTTTTATTATACATATCAATACTACCAACTCAACATAGGACACTCACTCAGTCTTTACTGACTCTCAGGCATATGAATGAGTGTCCAGCCTCTACCTCCTCCACATTCACCTCCTCTGTAAGTGGATGGAATTATTTAATACAGGTTTGATGCAGGACAATTAACCCTTTACAAACATTTACAATTTCGGTTAAATCATTGGCTAGTGTGGAAAAAGAAATTGTGACAGGGAGCCTACACACTCAATTCAAAATTTAATTTTTTCCCCTCTTTAAATAACATGTACTTAATTGTAATGAGGCAGCTATTCTGTTTTCAATAACCACATTTAGGGATACATTCATAGGACTGATTAGATAGTCCAGGCAAAATGGTTATAGAAGTACAGGCAGTGTCATCTCAGAAAACTCATTTACCTATCAAAATCTATTTTGATATCTGGAAATTTACAAAAAGAGTGAATTCTTCAAAGTAATGCCTTCTGTAACTCAAGCACTCTTCTCTTGGCAAGAGCAAGCTGAAGCTTATCCATGAAGGTTAAAGGTGCTTAATGTGAAACATTTCTTCTAAGCTTAAATTTGGACTGCTTCAGAAACTGATGATCAAGAAAATGTGGTCTTTCTAGATTTTTACTATCTTAAGATTAGACACCTATATATTCACTCATCAACTACCTTCCTTTTCTTTATTATTCTTGGCACTCAATATATTAGACTTTTTAAGTCTATTATACTTTCACATTCTCAAATAAGAATTTAGGATTATAAAATGTGCATAAACATTTTGTAGATAGTTTATCTGGAGAGATGAGACTTTCATACTAGAATTTTACTTAAGAGGATAGACATGAATCAACGTTTCTTTTAAAGTCAAACAGAAAACTCAAACCCTGTGCACTGTTTTAAAAACCCAGTGAGACACTGTAATGGGCCATCAGTATTGGCAATCTAAAAATTTATAAATATTGAAGATGGGACTATAGGAGGAAAACAAGAAACTCTCAGATGTTTCCCATCTTACAAAAATTGATCAACCCATTAAAGCCACTTGCCTATGTGCCAGAAAATTTTCTGGCATAAATCAGTTCTGTCTATAGAGGAAGTCACAGTGACACATGCATTATTAACACTTCCAGACTTCTACTTTTTCAAGAATAGAAGCAATATTTTAACAATTCCACTCTTCTCCAAATCCTTAAACTCAACATTGTAGGCACAGAGCATAATCAAATCTAGGTTGTTTGCCAACAGATAATAGCACAGCTATATTCTCAAAAATACTGCCTAGATATTCTTTTTTATATAATCAAACACTCAGTGGCCACAGGTTTAGCAGCCTGATTTAGCTGATATTAAATGCATTTTTTTGAATGTGCCACTGGTTCGTCTAAACTTCCTTTTAAGTTCTTTTTAATATGTCCAAGAGAAAACACCTATTTCAGGTCTAATTAGGAGTCTTGACCTATAAGGACACAAACTCCATTTTTAACAATGTTGACTAAAACTACTGTTGGGTTTACTGAAGAAAAAGGACAAGAGAAAAAAAGTAAATCAGAACAAACTTCTTTAGGTCAGTTAAAGGCCATATCGGTAGGTGGGATATTAAAATAATTTCACCAGCCCACACTCTAAAAGTTAATGCCACTAGTAACAATCAGCAGGAAAAATAAACCTGCTAACAACCAATCCACTCATAAGCAAAAGGGAGTTTAACTGAAATACTGAAATCAAAGTATTAACACTACCTAACCAATCTGCCCCATCTACCCATAACCACCAGCAAGGAAGAGAGGAAATAATTGCTTAAAAAAAAAAAGTGTAAATATTTCTTACGAGAATAATGGTCCAACTCCTGAGATACTGCTAAGAAGGACTAAAGGCGGAGTGAAGCCAATGTTTAGGGATTAGTATCCCACAAATAGTCTTAAAAAATCCAAAGTACCACAACACACTAAACTTATCTATGAATTAGAGAACAAGATATTGCTGCTGCTTCTTTTTGTCTTTTGAAATATACAATATTTTGTAGGTTCTGCCCTTCAATGTGAAAGCAGGACATTTAAAAAAATTAGCCAAAAATTTTGAAATTGACACCCCAATTTTGGGACCATATATCTTAACTGTGAAACTAAATATACCTATACCTTCTCCTTCCTCAAATGAAACCACCTCAAGAAAGTCAGAAAACTAAAACAATCCAAACATGATTAATGTTTAAAGTCCTGAAAGTATTAAAACTTACAGAGGAAAAGGAAGGAAAGATAGAAAGAAGATAGAAAGAGAAACGGGGGGTGGGGGTGGGGCAGGAGGGGCTTTAAAAGAAAGAAGGGGAAAAATCAATGGGCCTTTCTTTTATTTGGCGACAAGCAAGTGCAAGAAAGTTCATTTGTAATTTGTTCAGTTGTCTGTTTTTTGCACATCTGCATTCTGGCCAGAAGGGACTTTGAGGTTTTCCTGCAGCACATGAGCATCTGCAGGTTCTATCCTCTTATAATAGTTCTTCTTTGTCTCAATAATCTCAAAGCCAAACTTCCTGTAGAAGTCAATTGCCGACTCATTGCTGATTTGGACATGCAGATAGATGTTGTCAAAAGTGCCATCTTTTTCACAGATGTTTGAGACATGATTTAACATTTTAGTTCCTATTCCTAGCCTTCGGTAAGGTGCTAGACATCCTAGTGTCATGATGTAAAGTCTTTTCTGATTCTGTGAATGATCCACCCTACAGCATACCGCACCTACTGCAATATCATTGAAATAGGCAAGTTTTGCCAGCTCGCCAACCTCCAGCACATCCTTGTAGAACTTGTCATTGTAGCTGACTGGAAATATGACCTGGTTTAATCTCTTCAACTGTTTAATATTGTGTGGTGTCACATCTCCCAGCTCGATCCGGCTACCTTTCATCTTCCCCGCCTGAGGCCGTCGTTACCACCGATATCAGCGCCATCGTCGTCGCCTCCATGAGCTCTTCGTGCCCTCAGCTCAGGCCACTCAACACCACAAGCCAGCCTCCTCGCCTAGGGCAGGGAGCTGAGCGGGTGAAGGAGGCTGCGAGAACCTAGCGCCGCCCCCTATCTTCGGAGGGGGCAGGGATGTCTCCCGTCGCCGCGTTTGTGCCGCCGCCTCTCCACACGTGCACACTGGGCGCTCGGCTCGAACCCGCCATTTTTGTTGGGTTTTTATCATTAATTCCATGTTATATGTAAAACTATAATACCCAAAGGAGGAGAGATAATGCAGCTATATGGATGTAAGTTTCTGAAACTTATTCTTTTAAGTTAAGATGTAATTATTAAGCCTCAGAGGAGACACTAAACAAAAAATAAACAAATAATTATAGAGGTATGAATTATTCATTTAAAATATTCATTTAATACAAAAGGAAGGGAAAAGGAAGAATAGCATAACAAAAATGATACGAGATATAGGATACAAGTAGTAAAATGGAAAGTGAAAATCAATCTTTATCAAAATAAGATTAAATATGAATACATTAAGCAATCCAAACCAAAGGTAGAGCTGATTAGACTAGATTTTAAAAGATCCAACTATACAGTGTCTTCATAAGATACAAGTTAGATTAAAAAATAGAATTAGATTGAAAGTAAAAGGATGGGAATATATATATCATTCAAACAGCAATGCCAGGAAAGCTGGAGTGGCTAAAATAAAATTAAAAAAATAGAATTTAAAACAAAAAAGCTACATTTGAAAAGGATGGATATTTTATAATGATGAAAATATATCAATTCTTCAAGAGGATATAACAACTATCATCATATATGCACCTACCAAAAGAACACCAAAATACAGGAAGAAAACTTACCAAAATGAAGGGAGAAATAGGCAATTAAAAAAGGTTAAGTGAAGACATCAATTCTTATATAGCAATAATGGATAAAATAACAAAGAAATGGAAGAATTGAACAACACTTTAATACAACTAGACTTAATAGCTATCTAGAGAAAACTCTACAGAACTATAACAATATAAATCTTTCTAATGTGCACCTGAAACATTGTTCAGGATATTCCATATGCTAGGGAATAAACAAACAAACAAACAAAATCCCAATGTATTCAACAGGATAGACAAATGGAAAGTATGTTATCTGACTACAATAAAATGTAAAGTGATTCAGTTTTAAAAAATGAAAAATTACAAATATATGGAAATAAAAGAACACACTCCTAAATAACTGATGCATCCAATATGAAATCAAAAGTGAAAACAGAAAATACTTTGAGATATATGAAATTGAGTACTGAGCAAGCCAAAATGTATAGGAAGCACCTAAAGCAGGGCTTAGAGGTACATTTATAGGTATAAATAGCTATATTAAGGATAATGCTCTCAAATCAATAACCAATCCCTTCTACATTTAGACAATAGAATAAGTAGAGAAAACTAAACTAGTGCAAAGAGAAGGAAGGAAATGAAAATATTTGAGCATAAACTAATGCATGAACAATGAAAAAGTAAGACAAAAAAGAAATGAAACCCAAAATCTGATTATTTTAAAAGATCAAGAAAATTGGCAAACATTTATTCACATTGACCAAGGGAGAAAAAGAAAGAAGACTTAAATTACTCAAATCAGAAGTTTAATAGGGGACATCACTATTGACTTTATACTACTAAAAAGGTTTAGAGGGAAACAACTTTGAACAACTTTTCATTACTAAATGATTGAAAGAAATTAAATGTCTGAATAAATCCATAACATTTGAAAAGATTGATTTAGTAAACAATTAATTAGCTTTAAAAAAATAATACAAACTAAAATGGATTCCCTAGGAGATTTTACCTAAAAATTAATTATAAAGACTACTGATATAAGATCCTTTCTAATTCTTCCAAAATATTTAAAAGAAACGGGGCACTCACCATCTCTCTTGCAGAGGATGGCTGATTGGGGACAAGATCCTGCCCAAGTGGGCTGTTCTGGGAGCCCATGCAGCAAGAGCCTTTGGGATATCAAACTGGAGGGAGCTCAACAGGGATGTGGATTACTCAAGATAAAACCAAGAGTTTTCCCCAAGCTGGAAATTGTGGATGTGGGCAGCTAAGCCCCACCCTCAGGGCATAGGACTAGGGTGAACCCCAACTCCCACTGGCAACTCAGTGAGAGGGAGCATTCTCTGAGACTGGGAGGCTTCTGGCAGAGGGTGGAGAGGGGATTCCTTTCTGTGGGTTTGGTTGCCTGGACCTCCTTGGAGCTTTGGGGAATACACCAGCCACATTGAAGTGATGATGGGCTGAGGGGAGAGATAAATCTGCTGAGGAAGCCAGACTTACCTAGCTGCCCTGGGATACAGAGGCTTGGCTCAGAAGAGTGTGGAGACAGCCAATTTTATAGATCTGCACTGAGGTTTATCTGAGTAGCTCCCCTGGGGGTGTCAGGCAGTGGGAAGTGTTTGATAAGTTTCCACGAACCTGTTTGGGGTCCCCTGGGAGGAAGGGGTGGTCTAGAAGAAGCTTGTAAATCATTTTGGTGCAGTGAACTTGATTGTCTGGACACCTCAGAGCTTGGAGGAGCACACCAGCCTGCTTGAAGTGGCACCAGGCTGAGGGGAGAGGCGAATCTGCTGAGGAAGCCTGATTTACCTGACTGTCTTCGGATACAGAGGCTTGGCTTGAGAGAGGGTGGGGTCAGCCAATTTAATAGTTCTGCACTGAGCACTTACAGAATTTCAACTCTCATAAGGGAGTCAGGCAGTTGGTAGTGCTTAATTATTTTCCACAAGCCTATTTAGGGTCCCCAGTGAGGTGAAAAGCCTCAGTAAAAGAGGCTTGTAAACTATTTCAGTGAGGTGAACTCAGTCATCAGGGTCCCATTTGAATTTCAAAAGGGAAGTCAACCTGACCAGGAGAGGGAAGGTGGGATCTGCTCATACACCTTGCTGATTCCTGCTGCCACAGGAGAGTAAAACCTTTGCAGGGGAAAGTGACTAAATAGATTTCTGAAGAACTAACTGACTGAATTATTAAGTTAGCTCAGTGGAGTTATTTCTGTCTTAATTATATGAGGTCCCTACTTCGATTCCCAACTTCTTTAAGAGTAGTGATTCACTGGTATATCTAACATCCAGTTAATAACATAGGACAGGGAAAACATAGACATTATTGTTGTATTAACTTCTTTTGGGTCCCTTATTTCTCCAAAAGAAATTTTACTTAAAAAATTTTTTTTAACTTGGTTTACTCACTAAAATCTGCCTCAAAACCTGCAGAGAGAAGACTGCAGGGTAATTGAATGATGAACACAGGCAGACTGCGAGGCTACATAAGGGCCCAAGAAAGTATACTATGCTACCTTAATTTTGTTTGACTGCTTGCTAGTGTGTTAGTTTGGTTTTTCTTTGTTTGTTTGTTTCTTGCTTTTCTTTCCTCCTCCCCCTCTTTTAAAATTAGGCGCTGCTAGCTTGTTTCTTCTTTGCTGTGCTTCTTCTTCCTTGATTTCCCATTTTCTGTGTATATTGATTTTGTGTACCAACGCTCTCTCTTTTCCTTCCTTCACCTTTCTATCTTCTGCTTTCTGTTGTGGTTCTTACATTCCACCTTTTTTCATTAGTCCTCAACTTCACTGGTTTTGATTTCTATCTTGTCTATTCTGCTTTCTTTTTTTAAATTAACTTTTTCCTTTCAGCCCTTTCTTTACACTTTCTCACTCTCCTCATCATTCTGGCCTTTTAAATTACTCTACATATTTTTATCTATTCGGTTTCCCATTCCATTGTAGGTACTCTATTTTTTCCCATATAACTCTACACAACCTACATGAGTGAAATATTCATTTTACTAAGTTTTATGTGGCCCCTCTTCTAACTTTTATTTTATTATTATTAACCCTTTTTCTTCCATACCTCTTTCTATTCCTCTGACCCTAATATTTTTCCTTCAAGGGAACCTAGAAAATAGCAAGGAAATAGAACAAGAAGAACAAAGAGTCAAAGAGAAAGCTCCACACACACAGAACCACCAGTTAAATAAAACACTAGAGCACAGAGAGAAGCTAATCAACTGAATAAACCCATCAAGATAAAATGATGACCAGAAGACAATAAAAAATTATGAACCATAATGAGAAACAGGAAGACATGGACCAGTCCAATGACCAAACTAAAAACCAGGAAGAGATGCAGAACATAGAACAACTAATCAAAGCTGTACAAACAAATATACTGGACCAACTTAATGAAGTGAAGGAAGAGATTAAGGATATTAACAAGACACTGGGAGAAGAGACTTAAGAAATTGTAAACATACATAAAAAGATAAAAAGATATTATGATGATGAATGGCACAACCCAAGAAATAAAAAAGATGCTGGAATCACATAACAGCAGATTTTAACAGGCAGAATAAAGAATTAGAGATGTGGAAGATAATACATGTGAAATCATCCAGATAGTACAATAGATAGATAAAAAGACAGAAAAATTCGAGCAGGGAAGTAGGGAATTAATAGACAACACAAAACACACACACATATGCATTATAGGCATCCAAGAAGGGAAAGGGAACAGAAAGAGTGTTTTGAAGAAATAATGGCTGAAAACTTCCAACCCTATTGATGGAGATGGATGTACATGTCCAGGAAACACAGCACACCCCAAACAGTATAATTCCCAACAGGCCTACTTCAACACATATACTTGTCAAAATGTCCAATGCTCGAGACACAGAGAAAATACTCAAAGTAGAAAGAGAAAAGAGAACCATCACATATAAGGGAAGCATAATAAGTTTAAGCACTGATTTTTCATCTAAACCATGGAAGCAGGAAGACAGTGTTCTGACATAGTCAAGGTATGTCATAACATAACATACCTTAAAAAAAAAAAATTTCCAGCCACAAATTCTCTATCCAGCAAAGCTGACATATAAAAATGATGGAGAATTCCAGATATTCACAGATAAACAGAAATTAACAGACAATGCCATTAAGAAACTGGCACTTCAAGAAATACTAAAAGAAGTCCTACAGGTTGAAAGGGAAAAACAGGAGAAAGAGAGTTGGAGGAGATTGTAAGAACAACTAAAAAGACAAAAAGAGAAATAAAAACATTATATGACATACGTAAACCCAATGAAAATGTGGCTGACGTAAGAAATTACTTGAGAGTAATAACACTGAATGTTAATGGAATAAACTGACCAGTAAAGGGACTCAGATTGGCAGAATGGATAAAGAAATAAGATCCATTTATATGTTGTCTGCAGGAAACCCACCTTAGACCCAGGTATTCAAGGAAGCTGAAAGTGAATGGCTGTAAAAAATTTTACAATGAAACAGTAACCAAAAGAGGCCAGGATAGTTATCCTACTATCAGACAAAATAGATTTCAAATGAAAAACTATTGTAAAAGACAAAGATGGACACTATATATCAGTAAAAGGGGTAATCTTTCAAAAAAAGAGAACAATCATAAACTTTTATGCACCTAGTCAGGGAGCCTCAAAATACATGAGGCAAACAATGGAAAAACTAAGTGGAGACATAAATGCTTCTACAAATATAGTGGAGGACTTTAATACACCATTATCACCATTAGTCAGAACTTCTAGAGAGAGAATCAATAAAGAAACAAAGACTCTGAATAATACATTAGAGGACCTGGATCTAATAGACATATACAGAATACTACATGCAAATACAGCGGGATATACATTCTTCTAGAGTGCACATGGATCATACTCCAAGATAGACCACATACTAGGCCACAGAAAAACTCTCAATGAATTCAGAAAGATTGAGATTATAAAAAGTAATTTCTCCAACCACAATGGAAGGAAATTGGAAATCACAAAGGGCCGCCTGAGAACCAGATTAGGCACAAAGATATGGAAGTTAAACAACACACTCTTACAAAAACAAATATCAAAAGAATTCAGTAACTACCTTGAAATGAATGAAAATGATAACACAACATATCAAAACCTATGGGATGTAGGCAAAGCTGTACTGAGAGGGAAATTCATAGCCATATATGCATATATTAAAAAAGAAGAAAGAGCTAAAATAGAATAACTATCTGCATAGCTGGAGGAATTGGGGAAAAAAACAACAAACTAAACCTGAAGGAATTAGAAAGAAAGAAATAGCAAAGATTAGAGCAGAACTAAATGAAATAAAAAATAAGGAAATCCTAGAAAAAGTAAACAAAGCCAAAATCTGGTTCTTCGAGAAGATCAATAAAACTGACAAACCCTTAGCCAGACTAACAAAGAAAAACAGAGATTATATGCAAATGCACAAAATAAGGAATAAGGAAGGGTATATCACTATTGACCCCACAGAAATAGAGTATCATAAGAGGATACATTGAAAAATTATATGCCAACAAGAATGATAATTTAGAGGAAATGGACAAATTCCTAGAAACTCAAAGCTGCCTACATTGATTAAAGAAGAAATTGATAAAATCAACAGTGCAATTACAAGTAAAGAGATAGACTCAGTCACCAAAAACCTCCAAACTACGAAGGGCCCAGGATGAGAGAGCTCCACAGCTGAATTCTACCAAACATTCTGGAAAGAGCTAACACCAAACCTGATTAAGCCCTTCCAAAAAATAGAAGTAGAAGGAACATTGCCTAACTCATTCTATGATTCCAACATTACCCTAATACCAAAGCCAAACAAAGATACCACAATAAAGGAAAATTACAGACCAATCTCTCTAGTGAACCTAGATGCTAAAATACTCAACAAAATACTTGCTAATCGCATTCAACAACATATCAAAAGAACTATACACCATGACTAAGTGTGTTTTATCCCGGGTATGCAGGGATGGTTCAATATAAGAAAATCAAACAATGTAAGACATCACATAAACAGATTGAAAGGGAAAAATCAAATGATCATCTCTATTGATGCATAAAAAGCCATCAACAAAATACAGCAATCTTTCCTGATAAAAACACTGCAAATGATATGAATAGAAGGAAACATTCTGAACATGATAAAGGGTATATATGAAAAATCCAAAGCTAACATCATCTTCAGTGGTGAAATTCTAAAAGCCTTCCCTCTGAGATAGGAAAGAAGACAAGGATGCCCACTATCACCACTCTTATTTAACATTGTCTTAGAAGTACTTGCTTGGGCACTGAGGCAAGAAAAAGATATAAAAGGCATCCAAATTGGAAAAGAAGAAGTTAAGGTTTCATTATTTGCAGAAGACATGATCCTATACTTAGAAATCACTGAGAAATCTACAACAAAGCTTCTAGAACTTATACAGGATTTCAGTATTGTCACAGGGTATAAGATCATGCTCAAAAACCAGTAGCATTTCTGTACATCAATAACGAGCAATCTGATGAGGAAATAAAAAAAAAAAACCATTTACAATAGTAACTAAAAGAAACAAATACCTAGGAATAAATTTGACTAAAGATGTAAAGGACTTATATACAGGGAATTACACAACACTGTTAAAGGAAATCAAAGAAGACTTAAATAATTGGAAAAATGGGAAGCAGATGTGGCTCAATTGATGGGGCTCCCGTTTGCCATGTGGGAAGCCCCGGGTTCATTTCCCGGGGCCTCCTGGTGACGGCAAGCCAGCCCGCATGGTGCGGTGAGCTGACGCAGCAGGACGGCCCAACAAAGAGAGACAAGCAGACACAGAAAAACAAACAGCAAATGGACACAGTGAGCACAAGCAGTGGGGTGGGGGGGGTAAATAAATAAATAAATAAAATCTTTAAAAAATTAATAAAAAATAAATAATTGGAAGAATATTCCCCATTCATGGATAGGAAAACTAAACATCATGAAGATATCTATCCTACCCAAACTAATCTACAGATTTAATGCAATCCTAATAAAAATCAACACTGTACTTTTTAATGAATTGGAAAAATTAACTACAAAATTTATTTGGAAGGGTAAGAGGCCCTGAATCACCAAAGACATATTGAAAAAGAAAATGAAGTTGGAGGTATCACACTACCTCACTTTAAAACATTCTACAAAGGTACAGTGGTCAAAACCACATGATATTGACACAAGGATAGACATATTGACCAATGGAACCAAATTAAGAGTTCTGATATATGTCCTCATGTATACAGTCATCTGTTATTCAACAAAGCCAACAAGTCCACTCAACTGGGAAAGAATAGCCTCTTTAACAACTGGTACTTGGAGAACTGGATATCCATATCCAAAAGAATGAGAGAGGAACACCATCTCACACCTTATATGAAAATCAACTCAAGATGGGTCAAAGATCTAAATATAAAAGCCAAGACCATAAAGACTTTGGAAGATAATGTAAGGAAGTATCTACAGGACCTTGTAATAGGAAATGGTTTCATGAACTTCACACCAAAAGCATGAACAGCAAAAGAAAAAATAGATAAATTGAATCTCCTCAAAATTAAAAACTTTGCACCTCAAAGGACATTATCAAGAAAATAAAAAGGCAGCCTACCCAATGGGAGAAAATATTTGGCAAACATATATCTGATAGGAACCTAATATCATGCATATATAAAGAAAACATACACCTCAAAAATAAAGAGACAAGCATCCAATTTAAAAAATAGGCAAGTGGCCTGAAAAGACAGTTCTCCAAGGAAGAAATACAAATAGCTAAAAAGCACATGAAAAAATGCTTGACATCACTGGCTATTAGGGAAATGCAAATCAAAACTACAATGAGATACCATCTTATTCTCATTAGAATGATGTCTATTAAAAAAACAGTAGACTATAAGTGTTGGAGAGGATGTGGAGGAATGGGAACACTCATCCACTGTTGTTGGGATTGTGGAATGATCCAGCTACTATTGCCTAAAGCTTCAATCAACCCAGGTGCTCATCAACAGATTATTGGATAAACAAAATGTGGTACATACATACAATGGAATGTTACTCAGCTGTAGAAGGAATAAAGTGCTAACACATTGGATAACATGGATTAATCTTGAAGACCTTATGTTGAGTGAAACAAGCCAGGCATTGAAGGATGAACAGTACATGACCTCACTGATATGAATTGAGGAAATTGAGCAGTCCCAGAGAGCTATTTTCTGAAAGATAGGTTTATAGGAGAAAGAGAAGTGAAGGTTGTGAGCCATCACCCATATGGATGTAATCTTTGGTAAAGTGATAGTGTGTAGTTGCGTATTCAAGGGATAGGTCAGGTGGATAGTGATATTATTGAGTTTTCAGGTGCAGGGGACTTGAAGGTAGATTGGAAAGGGTGCGTTAGAATACTCAGGATACTAGGGGGAGAGATGGGAGAGGGAACAGGTGAGCAGTTGGGATTTGTGGGTATGAGGTTGAAAGTACAGAGGTGGGAATGCTCCTATGGCAATAGGACAAGAGTCACTGGTTTAGGGTGTTGTTTTGGGGGGTGGGGTGTTTGGGACAGGGCACACCTGGAGCATGCTTCTAGTGAAGGTGTGAGTGTTTATCCTGTCAAATGTGTTGTATCAGTGGGTGGAGACCCACATAATGAGCAGGAAGGAGATGGACTCCCATCATTGGGAGGACCAATTCATTCAGAAATAGACAGGTGGGGGTCTCTCAAGAGGAAGGGTGGTTCCTAATAGGGGAAGTCAAATCAGTGTGTCAAGACCTCTTGCATCTAACTATGAATCCTGTCATTCAATGAGTTAAGCCATGGGGTCGTCATGAGCCCCAGGGGTATTGAGACAGAGAAACAGAATAGATCAAACAGCGGGTATTTAGTGGTCAGTGGAAATGTTTTTTTATTACCTTAAATGATGGACACGGGGCATGGTAAATGCCATCAAAATTTATAAAAGTGTATGGTCTAAAATGTAAACCATAATGTAAAGCATTGACAATGTTTAGTAGCTATGTTTCACTCTCTGAATATCAGTTATAAAAATGCTAACATCCACATACAAAAAGATTTTATATGTGGTGAGGAAATGGGGAGGAGGCTGGTATAAGAGAGTCTCTTGCATTCTGTGTATGCCTTTGCTGTGACTGAAAACTTCTTTGAAAACAAAATGAAAAATAGACACTGGAGGGTGAGGGGGGAAGGTGCCATGGTACAGACTAGACACCAGATATTGCAGTGATAAAAGGCAAAATGTAAAAAGAAAAGTTATTTTTAATTAAAAAAAAATTTAAATATCCCAATATTTTAATTTTATTTTATCTTCAGGTTTTTTTTTTAAAGTTTTCATGTATTTTATCTCTTACATTAAACTTATCATTATTATTTCATTTTCCAATTAATTGTATTTGGCTATTGTATTGGCTTCATCTTTAAGGAAGCTATGGATCACAGAAGGGTTACAGCTGGGGTGGGAGAGGATCATTGGTGGGGGGTGTCAGGGATGGGGGTGCATGGGAGGAAGTTCACCTAAACATACATACAAGGTATATAAAATTGTTCAAATGTTCAGGGGGTATGGTCACAGTGGGTGGTGAATCACTCAATAAATGAGACAATACAGAATTCCCATCCTGGAGAGCTCTGCCACATTCTCCAAGGGAGCAGCAACAGCTCCCCAAGTGCAGGGGCAGAGTCTGGCAAAGGAGGATGATCCACTGATGGGTCCTTGTTATTGATGACTAGCCTTACAAGTCTTTGCTCTTGAAATGGAAACTTATCCTATTGATATGGAGTGCCTAAGGGTTGCCTCCTGAGAGCCTCCTTGTTGCTCAAATGTTACCTCTCTCTAAGCCAAATTCAGCATATCAATGCATTACCTTCCTCCCAGCATGGGGCATGACTCCCAGGGATGAGCCTCCCTGGCACCGAGGGATTACGACCAATTACCAACTGGCAATATGACTGGGAAAAGACCTCTAATAAAAGGGGGAAAAGGTAACGACAAATGAGTTCATATGTCTAAGAGACTTCAAAATGACTAAGAGACTTCATTACCCAGAGGTAATGCTTATGCACTTCTCAGTAGGACTTCAAAGGCTTCCAAAGTGTATATCACCCCAAATAGAGGGGCTCCTGAGGGCTCTGGAGCCACTCAGGTCCTGTGTCATGGTAGATGGCTCTGTAGTTTGTTGCCTTATCAGTGGACCCTACTTTGGAATCTGTGCACTTGAGTGTGTGACAGAGTTGGACTCAAATATGTCTTCCCTACACATGGTACATCTGTCCCTTCTATTCAAACCTATACATGGTGCTGGAGTTTGTAGGTGTATATTGAGACATTGGGTCTTTGGGCTGTCCAGGGCCCACCTGGGCCTGGAATCTCAGTGGAACTGGAACTCCTACTCTACAGTTCAATGGACTCACCCAGGACACCTGGTGGACAGATGATGAGGGACAGTGGTCATTTGATGGAATGGAGAGAATTTGCAGCTGCAGGTGGAATAGTCCCATCCATTTTATCTATGGGATGTAAGCCCCCTCTCAGTTGGAGGTTGGGTGGACATCATCATCCCAGACTCCTCAGGATTGAGGGAAGAGCTATGGACTAGAGTGGACTTACTGGTATACTGCTATAGACATATTGTGATTGAAGCAATGGAAGAAATTACATTAATGTGGAGTCCATGGCCACTGGATGCTCTGGGGACAGGGAGAGGGAAAAGCAGTTGTAATTCAGGGGCTTTTTCAGGACTTGGGAATTATCCTGAGTGACATTGCAATGACAGATATAGGCCATTTTATATCATCATATAACATGCAGAACTGTGGGGGAGAGATGTGGTCTACAATGTGAACTATGGCTCATGCTTAGTGGCAAAGCCCCAGGATGTGTATATGCATTGCAGGTGATGTGCCACACTAATGAATGATGTTTATGTGGGAGGTTGTGGGAGGTGTGGGAGGTGGGACATATGGGAATCCCTATAAGTTTTGTGTAACATTTATGTAATATAAGTATCTTTTTAAAAAAGTAAAAAAATAATCAAAATAAATAAAATAAAAGGAATAATATCACTGAACTCATTTCATGAGGCTAGTATTATCCTGATGGTAAAACCTCGACAAAACATTATAGGAAAAGAAAATTGCAGACCAATATTTCTCATGAATGTGGATAAATACATAGTCAATAAACTAGCAAAATAAATTCAACAGCATATAAATAAAACTCTATGTCATGAGAAAGTGGGATTTATCCCACAAATGCAAGCCTTGTTTAATATCATGATTTTGAATGACTGGATGTTTTCCCCCTAAGATTAGGAAGAATGAAAGAATGTCCAATCTTACCAATTCTATTCTTTATTGTACAGGTGTTTCTAGGCCAGGGAAATCGGGCATGAAAAGGAATAAAAGCCACACATTTTGGAATGGATGAAGTAAAATTAGGTGCATTTGCAAATGATGTGATTTTTTTCTGAAATTTTAGATAGAAGTTACAGGTTTACAGAAAAATCAAACTTAAAATAGAGTTCCTATATACCACCCGATTATTAACATCTTATCTTAATGTGACTCATTTGTTACAATTCATGGAAGAACATTTTTATAATCATACTCTTAAAGACAGTCTATTATTTACAATAGGGTTCACTGTGTTGTAGAGTCCTATGTTTTATTTGGTTAATTTTATTCTAATAGCATATATTCAGCCTGAAAGTTTCCCTTATAACCACATTTATGTCTATAATTCAAGATACAAATTATATTCAAAATATTATGTTATCATCCCTAACATCCATTATCAAAAAGTTGCAATCAACCCAAATGGTAAGACTGTACAGTTTAAGCATTAACTTCCCATTCCCTACCCCAGCCTGGTCCCTGGTAACCTATATTCTAGATCCTGAGACTATGAGTTTGTAAAATCTAATTGTTTTATTTCATTGATATTGTACAAGATGTCTTTTTGTGTATGGCATATTTCAATCAATAGGATGTCTGCAAGCCTTATTCATGTCACCACATATATCACAAATTCATTTCTTTTGCAGGTAATATTCCATTGTTTGTATATACCACATTTATTTATCTGTTCTTTGGCTTATGGGCACTTGGATTGCATGTCTCAGCAGGATCTCCTTGACTGCCAAAGTTAATATTGCTTCAAATAGTGGGGCTCCTGGGGGCTCTGGAGACATCCAGACAGGGCAGATAGTTCAGGAGTTTGGTGCCCTGCCAGCAGGCCTTACTTTGGAATTTATGCTTTTCAGTGTGGCAGAGTTGGACTCAGTTTTGCTTTCCCTACACATGGTTCTTCTGCTCCTTCTATTTGAACCTATAATTAGCACTAGATTTGATAGGTGTATGTCCAAGGGACTTAAATCTTTGGGCTGTCCATGTGCCAGTTGGGCCCTGAATATCAATAGAGTTGCAGCTCCTACTCTTCAGTTCATTGGACTCACCCAGGACAACAAGGAGATAATCATGGACAGCAACCATCCCAAGGAATAGAGAGAGCCTGCAACTGCAAGCAAGATAGTCTTATCCATTTTCCCTATGGGATCTAAGCCCTTCTTAGGTGGAGGTGGAGTGGGAATCACCATCATCCCAGAATTGTCAGGAGTGGGGAAATGAATAATGGACTAGAGTAGACTTACTGTTATTCTACTATAGATTTATTGTGAGTCTAGCAATTGAAGAACTTTTGTCATTGATGCTCAGGCAGTGGCCAGTGGAGGTTCTGGGGGAAGGGAGAGGGGAAAAATAGGTGTAATATGGGGGCATTTTTGGGACTAGGGAGTCATCCTGAATGACATTGTAAAGATAGATACAAGCCATTGTATATCTTGTTATAATTTACAAAATTTTGTGGGAGAGAGTGTAAACTACAATGTAAACTATAATCCCTGCTTAGTGGCAATGCTTCAAAGTGTGTTCATCAATTGTAACAAATATACCACACTAATGAAGGATGTTGTTAATGTGGGAAAGTGTGGGAGGAGTCGGGAGCAGGACATATGGGAATCTCCTATTTTTTATGTAACATTTATGTAATCTAAGTATCTTTAAAACAATAAGAAAGTATGTAGAAAAAAATATAGGGGGATTCCCATATGCCCCACTGCCTCCCTGTCCCACACTTTCCCCATTAACAACACCTTTCATTAACATAATACATTTGTTACAATTGAGGAACAAATATTGAAGCATTGCTACTAATCATACTTGACAGTTTACATTATAGTTTACACATTGCATGGCACTATATTTATAGGTTTTGACACAATGTATAGTGGACAGTATCTGTCATTGCAAAGTCTTTCAGAACAATTCCAATGTCCCAAATATGTCCCATGTTTCACCTATTCTTCCCTCTCCCTCCCCACAGAAGCTCTGATGATCACTGCCTTTATATCAATTTTACAAGTTCTTCCATTGCTAGAATAATAATAAGTCTACTTTAGTTCATAATTCATCACTTCTTTATGTTTGTTCATTCGTCAATCTTGAGGATTTTAGGGTGGTGATGCCCACTCTGTTTCTGATTGAGAGGGGTCTTAGATCCACAGAGCAGAGGGATGGAATGGTCTTGCTTGCAGTTCTAAATACTCTTTTTTTGGGGGGGATGGGCATTGTCCATCATCATTCATTTGTTAGTTTTCCTGGGTGGCTCCAATGAACTGGAGAGTAAGTGTTGCAACTCTGCTGAGATTCAACACTCATCCAGTGTGTGAACAGACTGAATATTTAAGGCTCTGGGACATATATTTAATGAGTATAGTACTAATTATAGGTTCAAATAAAAGGAGGAGAAAAGCCATGTGTAGGGAAATTATAAAGGAGTCTAAGTGTGTTACATTGGAGAACATATATACCAAGGGCAAGGCCATTGAGAGGTTGCTAAATTCCTGAAATTGTCTACTTTGTCTATAGTGTCTAGATATCTCTTTGTGTGTGTGTGTGTGTGTGTGTGTGTGTGTGTCTAGATATCTCTACAGCCCTCCGGATCCCCCTGCTTCAGGCACTTTTTAACAGTTATCAAAGAGATCCTCCTGAGATGTGCATTAGCATAAACTCTGGAATGACCTCCTGACTCATGAAATCACTTAGCCATAAAAACTCATTTGTATTTATTGTTTCCCCCTTTTAATAAAAGTCTTTGTATCCCCCTGCTTCAGGCACTTTTTAACATAGTTGTCAAAGAGATCCTCCTGAGATGTGCATTAGCATAAACTCTGGAATGACCTCCTGACTCATGGAATCACTTAGCCATAAAAACTCATTTGTATTTATTGTTTCCCCCTTTTAATAAAAGTCTTTGTCCAAAGGCATTGCTAGTTGGTGCTTGGTAATACTCCCTCAGTGGCAAGGAAGCTTATCCCTGGGAGTCATGTCCTATACTAGAAAAAGGTAGTGAGTTTATATACTGAGTTTGGGTTAGAGAGAGGCCACATTTGAACAACAAGGAGGCTTTCTGGTGGTAACTCTTAGCAACATATAATACTAGGCTAAATTTCAATTTCACAAGAACAAGGATCATAAGTACAACCATCAATGTCAAGCACTGAGTGTATTGGTATGTCCTTCATTAGGCATCATTATTCTAGGGATTCTTGCCACTCAATAGAGAATGTAGCAGGACTTCCCAGGATGGGAATTTAATATTATTTTGATTATCTCAGTGAGTAGAGAAACACACAAAAAACAAGAAAATATTGAACTTTCATCCTGGGGAGTCCTCATATACTCTCAATTAGAAGGCAAGAATCTCTTGAGAACATAGGCAATGCCTAATAAAAGAAAAGAGATCAGGAGTTGGGCCAGATGGTGTCAGTTTAGGTGGGCACTCACCATCTCTCTCACAGAGGATGGCTGATTGGGGACAGGATCCTGCCCAAGTGGTCTTTTCTGGGACCCCGCAGAGTGGGAACATTAGGGACATTGATCTGGTGGGAGCTGGACAGTGAGGTGGATTGCTCAAGACAAAATTGTGAGTTTTTCCCCAGCTGGAAATCATGGATGTGGATGGATAAGCCCCAACCTCAGGGTAAAGGGCTAGGGCAAGCCCTGACTCCCACCAACAACCCAGTGAGAGGGAGCATACTTCGAGAGTGGGAGGGTTCTGGTAGAGGGTGGAGAGGGGTTTCCTTTCTGTAGGTTTGGCTACCTGGACCCCCTGGCAGCTTTTGGGAGCACACCAGCCAGCTTGAAGTGGTGCCAGGCTGAGGGGAGAGGCAAATCTGCTGAGGAAGCCTGATTTACCTAACCACCCTAGGATACACAGGCTTGGCTTGGGAGGGGACGGAGTCAGCCAATTTTATAGTTCTGCACTGAGTATCAGAATTTCAGCTCCCTGGGGACTTCAGGCAGTGGGAAGTGTTTGATAAGTTTCCACGAGCCTATTTAGGGTTTTCTCAGTGGAGTGTGTGGTCTAGAAGAGGCCTTCTTTTGGGTCCCTCATTTCCCCACACAAAAAAACACACAAAGCTAACATCATCTTCAATGGTGAAATCCTAAAAGCCTTCCCTCTGAGACTGGGAACAAGACAAGGATGCCTGCTATCACCACTCCTATTTAACATTGTCTTAGAAGTACTTGCTCAAGCACTGAGGCAAGAAAAGGATATAAAAAGCATCCAGATGGGAAAAGAAGAAGTAAAAATTTCATTATTTGCAGATGACATGATCCTATGCATAGAAAGCCCTGAGAAATCTACAACAAAGCTTCTAGAACTTATAAATGAGTTCAGTAATGTGGCAGGCTATAAGATCAATGCTCAAAAATCAGTACCATTTCTGTACACCAATAATGAGCAAACTGAGGAGGAAATTTAAAAAAACTACTATTTACAATGGTAACTAAATGAATCAAATACCTAGGAATAAATTTAACTAAAGATGTAAAGGACTTATATACAGAAAGCTACACAACACTGTTAAAGGAAATCAAAGAAGACTGAAATAAATGGAAGAATATTCCTTGTTCATGGATAGCAAAACTAAACACCATCAAGATGTCTATCCTAACTAAACTTATCTACAGATTTAATGCAATCGCAATAAAAATCAACACTATTTATTAAGGAACTTGAAAAACTAACTACAAAATACATTTGGAAATGTAAGAGTCCCCGAATTGACAAAGACATATTGAAAAAGGAAAATGAAGTTGTAGGTATCACATTACCTCACTTTAAAACAAACTACAAAGCTACGGTGATCAAAACTGCATGGTATTGGTACAAGGATAGACCTCCTGACCAATGGAACCAAATTGATAGTTCTGATATAGATCCTCACATATACAGTCATCTGATATTTGAGAAGGCCACCAATACCACTCAGTTGGGAAAGAATGGCCTCTTTAACAAGTGGTGCTTTGAGAACTGGATATCCATATCAAAAAAGAATGAGAGAAGGATACCATCTCACACCTTATACAAAAACAAACTCAAGATGGATCAAACATCTAAATATAAGCACCAAAACCATTAAGACATTGGAAAATAATGTAGGGAAGCATCTACAGGGCCTTATAATATGAAAAGTTTTCTTGGAGTTTACATCCAAAGCACCAGCAGCAAAAGAAAAAATAGATATATGGGATCTTTTCAAAATTAAAAACTTCTGCACCTGAAAGGTCATTATCAAGAAAATGAAAAGGCAGCCTACCCAATGGGAGAAAATATTTGACAACCATATAGCTGATAGGAGCCTAATATCCTGCATATATAAAGAAGTCCTACACCTCAAAAATAAAAAGACAAAGAATCCATTTAAAAAATGGGCAAGTGACCTGAAAAGACACTTCTCCAAGGAAGAAATACAAATGGCTAAAAAGCACATGAAAAAATACTCGACATTGCTAGCTATTAGAGAAATGCAAATGAAAACTACAATGAGATAGCATCTTACACCCTTTAGAATGGTGGCTATTAAAAAAACAGCAGACTATATGTTTTGGAGAGGATGTGGGGGAAAGGGAACCCTCATCCACTGATGGTGGGATTGTGGAATGATCCAACCACTGTGGAGGGCAGCTTGGTAGCTCCTCACAAAACTAACTATAGATTTTCCATATGATCCAGTGATTCCTCTGCCAGTTATATACACAGAAGAATTGAAAGCAAAGACATGAAAAGATATATGTACATCAATGTTCATACCAGCATTGTTTACTATTGCCAAAAGTTGGAATCAATCCAGGTGCCCATCAACAGATTAATGGATAAACAAAATGTGTTACATACATACAATGGAATATTAGCCAGATGTAAGAAGGAATAAAGTGCTAACACATGGAGTAACACGGATGAATCTTGGAGACCTTTTGTTGAGTGAAGCAAGCCAGGCATTGAAGGATGAACAGTACATGACCTCACTGATATGAATTAAGGAAATTGAGCAGTCTCCATGAACTATTGTCTTAAAAATAGGCTTACAAGTAAGAGAAAAGAAAGTTGTGAGCCATCACCCATACAGACATAATCTATGGTAAAGTGATAAAGTGTACTTGTGTATTGAAGTGAAAGTACAGGTGGGTAGTGATATTATTGGGTTTGGTGATGCAGGTTTGACAGGTGTGTAGAATGGGAAGGGTGGGTTAGAATACCCAGGATAATGGGGAGGGAGATGGGAGAGGGACCAGGTGAACACTTGGGATTTGTGTGTATGAGGTTGAAAGTACAGAGGTGGGAATGCTCTTATGGCAATATTAAAAGGAAGTGTCACTGGTTTAGTGTGTTCATTGGGGATGCATTTGGGACAGGGCACACCTGGAGCAGGCTTCTAGGGAGTGTGTGAGTGTCCACCCTTTCATTATGTGTTGTATCAGTGGGTGGAGACCCAAACAATGAGTGGGAAGGTGATGGACTCCCATCTTTGGGAGGACCAACTCATTCAGAAATAAACAGGTGGGCTTCTCTTAAGAGCAAGGCCTGTTCCTAATAGGGGAGGCCAAACCAGTGTGTCAAGACATCTTGTTACATGTAACTATGAATCTTGTCATCCAATGAGTCAAGCCAGGGGTTTATCATGGGCCCTATGGGGATGAGGAGGGAGGAACAGAATAGATCAAACAGGGGGTATTTGGTGGTCAGTAGAAATGTTTTTCATTACCTTACAGTGATGGACAGGACATGGACACAGGACATGGTAAATATCATCAAAATTTATAAAAGTGTATCATCTAAAATGTAAACCATACTGTAAACCATTGACAATGTTTTGTAGCTATGTTTCACTATCTGTATATCAGTTAAACAATGCTACCATCCACATACAAAAAGGTTTTAATATGGGGTGAGGAAAGGGGGAGGAGGTTGGGTATATGAGTGTCTCTTGTATTTTGTGTGTGACATTGTTGTGACCTAAAACTTCTTTAAAAATTAAATGAAAAATTGTGAGACACTGGGGAGTGAGAGGGGAAGGTGCCACGGTACAGACTGGACACCAGATAGTGCAGTGATAAAAGGCAAAATGTCAAAAATAATTTAAAAATTTTTTTCCCATTTTTTGAATAACCCAATCCTTTAATTTTATTTATTTATTTATTTTTAAGTGTTCAAATGCTCATGAGGCCTGGTCACAGTGGGTGGAGAATCACTCAATAAATGAGAGAATACTGAATTCCCATCCTGGAGACCTCTACCACATTCTCCAAGGGAGTAGCAACAATCCCCCAAGTGCAGGGGCAGTGTCTGGTAAAGTAGGATGATCCACTGATAGGCTCTTGTTATGGATGACTAGCCTTAGGGGTCTTTACTCTTGAAATTGAAACAACCTATTGTATATTGAGGTCTCAAATCATTATTGTAAAAACATCTATTTCTCCCTTCAGTTTTGCCAGGGCTTGTCTCATGCATTTTGGAGCACCCTTGTTGGGTGCATAGATATATCTGACTGTTACTTCTTTCTGGTGGAATGCCCCTTTTATTAATATATAATGGCCTTCTGCATCTCTTAAAAGTTTTTTACATTTAAGGTCTGTTTTTTCCCCCAATGTTAGAATAGCTAACCCTGCTCTGTTTGGTTACTGTTGTCATGGAATATCTTTTCCCAATATTTTACTTTCATCTGATTAGCATTCATGGATCTAAAGTGATTCCTTTTTAGATAGCATATGGATGGCTCATGTTTTATTTTTATCATTCTGTCAGTCTGTATCTTTTGATTGTGGAGTTTAATCCACTCATATTCAATGATATTACTGCAAGTGCATTATTTACTTCCACTATTTTATTCTTTGGCTTTTATATGTCATATCTTATTTTTGCCCATTTTTTACATTTTTGGTTACTCTGTCTGATAGTCTTCCTTTCTGCACTCTCATCCAAGCCTATCTATCGTGTTTTTTTTTTCTTTTGGGGAGTAAGGCTCCTTTTAATGCTTCTTGCTCTTTCTACCCCTTTTTACAAATTCCCTTAGTTTCTGTTTATTTATGAATATTTTAAACTCACCATATTTGAAGGACATTTTTTCTGGATAGAGAATTCTAGGCTGACAATTTTTTTCTTTCAGTATCCTAATGATTTCTTACCATTGTGTTCTCACCTCTATGATTTCTGATGAGAAATCCACAGGAAATCTTACTGGGCATCCCTTGTATGTGATGTTTTGTTTCTCACTTTCTGCTCTCAGAATTTTTTCTTTACCTTTGTCATTTGACATTCTGATCAGTATGTGCTTGAATTAGGTCTCTTCATATTTATTATGACAAGAAGCTATGATTCTTGGGTATGTAAATTCATTTCTTTCATGAGAGTTGGGAAATTTTCAACCATTATTTACTTAAATACACTTTCTGCCCCTTTTCTCATTCTTTTCTTTTGAAATGCCCATGACATGTATGTTATTGTGCTTTATATTATCATTCAACTTTCTCAGCCCCTGCTCAATTTTTTCCATTCTTTTATTTCTCTATTCTCTCTCTTCAATTTCAGCCACTCTGTCTTCTTCATCACTTATTCTTTCCTCTATCATTTTGAAGCTGCTGTTGTACACCTTTAATGTGCTATTGATCTCACCTATTGTGATTTCCATTTTCATAAGCTCTGTTATTTTTCTTTTCAGGTTTTCAAGCTCTTTTTTGTGCTTACCCAGTGTCCTCTTAATGTCTGTATCTCTTTAGTTATATTCTTTTTCAACTCATTGATTTGATTTAGGAGATTTATATGAAATTCATTGATTAGTTTTCTCCAATCCTGTGTCTCTTCTGGGACTTTAATATATTCCTTTGCTTGGACTATATTCCATTTTCTTAGTATGTTTTATAATTTTTTGCTGATATCCAGGCATCTGGTTATGATGGTCAGTTTACTCTGATACTCAGTTACTCTATCTTGCATAAGAATTTAGTGATAGGAGGCTGTGTGTTACTGCCATTCTTTGATTCTTATTTCACGTTTTTCTAGCTCTTTAGGATTTATCCTCAAATCCTGACCCTGGACTGAGTAATAGGCTACAAATCCACTTCCACAGGCCTTGGAAGGGAGGCTGTAAAGACCCAAAAAAGTCTCTCTTTTTTTTTTTTTACTTTTAATTTCCTCACCATGCACTTCCTTGGTCCACCTTCTGGGACTGCCCAGCTAAAGGACTAAAGACTGCCTTCTCAGTTCAAACCCTCATTTGAATTAGCCACTGTAACACTGCCTGCAACAATGTGACAGAGGATAGTGCCTCACAGCTATTCAGAGCCTCACAAATCAAACTTTCTCAGAAGCTCTTATCTCCCCTTTGCTGGCAGCCTCCTTCATTTTCCTGGGTGGGAAATAATTCCACTATCCTCTGCATCCTCAAAAACCAGTCCCTAGTTAGTAGGGAGTGTGTTTGTGAGAGTTGGATATTTTTTGTCCTTGCTTCTTCCCAGAGCAAACAATGGTGTGACCCCATCCTCCTGGATGGTCTCATGGCACCCAGCAGACCAAATTTGTTTGCCAAAAGCCACATAAGCCCTAGGCTGTATCTTTCTCTTTCACCTGTCCTGGGGTGTTGGACTCAGTGGGACCTTCTATCCATATCCACTGGCCAGAAGACAGAGAATTCAAAGCTCACTGTTCTGAGGGTGGGGTATTGGCACTGGCAATTGAATCTACAGCTTTTACTCCCAATCTTCCCATTGAGTTTCTTTTCCTTTGCCCCTCTCTCTTCTGGATAGTGTCTGGCCTTTCCCTGTGCACTAAACCCTAAAATATTTTTCAGGTCATTTCTGCCTGTCATCCAACTATTTTCTTGGGAGTGAATTAAGTCCTATGTCTCTCCAATCCTTCATCTTCCTGGAAGACTCCAGCTTCTCTCTCTTGCCTAAGGCTTACTGTTGATTGGCTTTGTGTTAAGGATCTTCTTTGAAGCTTAATCTACCTTAATTTAAGAACTTTAGAATACCCCATGTTTAACTGATGTTAATTTTTCAGCTCTTCCTCATCTGATTGTTGCCCTGAGTATTCAGTACAATTTTTGAAATTGCAATTTTTGTGCAATTATTTCATCTCCAGGAGAAACCTTCCTTTCCTTTGTTCTTTCTCTGGGAATCTTTATCTGTTCTGTTTGTTTTTGTGCAGAATGTCCTCCCCAGCTCCTATCTTTTGTTTAAATTCTCTCAATCACTCAGGGCCCCATTTTCCTTGCAATTTTCAGTTATCAGAACCCTTTTTTCTCTCCCTGAGGCTTTTTTTACACCAGTTTCTTCTCCATTCTAATATCTGCCCAGGGAGCCAAGTGGGGCCACCCCAGAAAGGTGAGTCACTCAAGGAAAGGCTGTTCTGTGTTTATGTGGAGCAACCAACAGGAATTGGATTGAATTAGTGCATCACGTTCCTGCCATTGCTATATTTTCCTTTTTTCCTCATGGGGTCTTTATGCAGATGACATTAACACATGGCTTGTTTTCATCCCTGGGTC
Source organism: Cabassous unicinctus (assembly GCA_029593785.1). Classification (NCBI taxonomy): domain Eukaryota; kingdom Metazoa; phylum Chordata; class Mammalia; order Cingulata; family Chlamyphoridae; genus Cabassous; species Cabassous unicinctus. The sequence goes on along the minus strand of JAQZBX010013224.1, from coordinate 14,193 downwards.
TCTGTGGGCTTGGGACCAGTTTTATGGATATGTGTAGAGTTCTAACACACTCTTGCAATTGGCTTTAAAATTTGTGGACACAGTGGAAAAGAGGAATCCTGGATTCCTTAACTCTGATTTATCCCCAATCTGCAAAGGTCCAAGTAAGTGTAGGGAGTGGGACCAACATTCTGGGATAGTAGTTTCCTCTCTGTTATTTATTTATTTATTTATTTATTTTGCTTCAGCATTTGTGGATTCTTTCTCCAGTATCACTCATCTTCCACAATTAAACATTATATTTACAAGTGTTTTGCTTTCTTTTGTTTGTTTTCATGTGGATTTGAGTTTACCAAGTTATAGTTCCTTGCTTTTACTCTGAAAAACTTCCCAAAGTATTTCTTCTAAGGCAGGTCTGCTAAAAACAAATCTTGCAGTTATGGTTTAACTGGGAATGTCTTTATTTCATCTTGTATTTTGAAAAATAGATTTGCTGTAAGTTGTATTTCTAGTTGACAGTTATTTTTCATTTGAGCTGTTTTAATATTTATTGGTTCCACTCAGAAACATGTTGTTAATTTTTTTGGAATTCCAAGGTAGATTATGTGTAAGTTTTGTCTTCTTTCTTTCAGATGTTTTCTTGGCTTTTATGACTATGCATCTGTTTATAGACTTCTTTGCATTCATCCTAATTGTAGTTTGATTCTTCCAGGATTTATAGGTTATTGTCTTTCAGCATAGTTGGGAAGTTTTCAGTCATTATCTTTTTTTTTTTTCATATATATTTTAAAAGATGCTTAGATTACATAGATGTTACACAAAAATTACAGGGATTCCCATGATCTCCACCTCCCATACCATCATTATCTTTTTTTAAAAACTTTATTTATTTATTTTTTCAATTTATCTCCCTCCCACCCAGATAGTTTTCTGTTTATTGTTTGCTTTGCCTTCTCCAGGAAGCATCAGAAACTCAACTCAGGACCTCCCAGATGGGAATGTCCAAAAGCCTGAGCCACATCCACTCCCCATGGGCTGTGGTGTCTGCCACCTTGGGCCATCACTCATTTAAGTGTTTGCCCTTTGCTGCAGAGTGCAGGCATGTACCTCTTGTTGTGTCAGGGTGTGGCATCTAGCTCTCATTGTGGTGGGTATGGGCATCTCTTTTCTTCTTTAGGAGGCATCAGGACCTGAATCTGGGATCTCCCATGTGGTAGGTGTATGAGTAGTGGTTGAGCCACATCTCCTTCACAGCCATTATTTTTTAAATCCTTTTTCTGCTCACTTTTTCTTCTCTTTTTCTTATACTTTAATTATGCATAAGCCATCACACTTCACAATGCTTCACATTTATCTGAGGACCTGTTCATTTTTAAAAATTTTTTTCTCTATCATATTTAGATTGCATAAAATCTATTGATATTTCTTCAAGTTTTCTATTCTTTCTGCTACTTAAAATCTACTGTAGAAGAGTCTAGTGATTCCCATTTAAGTTTATTATAATGATAATAATAATAGTAATAATATTTTTCAACTCCAAAATTTCTATTTGGCTCTTATTCCCTGTTCTTTTTTAAGATTTGTTTTATTTATTTATCCCCCCCTTGCTGCTTGTGCTCTCTGTGTCCATTTTCCTGTGCTTTTTCTGTGTCTGCTTGCCTCCTTTTGTTGTGTCATCTTGCTGCCCCAGGAAACTGCACAGCATGGACCATCAGCTCATCATGCAACATGGGCCGCCAGCTCACCACATGGTGTGGGCTAGTTTGCCTTCCACAGGAGGCCCTGGCATTTGAACCTGGGACCTCCCATATGGTAAACAGGAGCTCAACCAGTTGAGCCATATCTGCTTCCCTCTTATTCCCTTTTTGAGGCAATATTTCCATCATCCATCACACCATCATTTCCTTCTTTAATCCTGTTTCCCCCTAATTCCTTGAATTTGTAATGTAATGGCTGCATAGAAGTATTTTTCATTTAACTATTACTTAAATCCTGTAAAACAAGCATTTTTATGCTTTCTTTTTTGTCAAGGGTAGAGTTCATACTTACCTCTTTATTTTTATGCCACGATGCCAGTATGGCATGGCTCTCCTCAGTATCTGGACTTTGTATTTTTTGTTTGTTTGTTTATTTTTTAAGTAATCTCCTGAATCATTTTATTAAAGTCAATTCCTGCACCTTCTACAGTGTTAAGGCTCTGATGATCCTTCTCTGGGATGCACAATTTTAGGTAATTCCATTTTCACCCTATATTGACAGTGGTTTTGGCAGGGTTTTCTTATACTCTTTCCCTGACCACATGAAGGTATTATGCTGCGCTGATTCCAGGTTTATGTCTATATTGTTTTCAACAATGACCTGAGGCATAGTTACTCTACAGTTTAATCCAATCAGAGTCATCTCACCTGAAGAAATTTTCTTTAGCTGTATGTTTGATATTTTTCATATCCTCAGGAAAACTCTTCCAAGCCATCTCCTTCTTTGATTTTCTCTTACAAATTAGTTGAACAAGAGTTTAATCTGTTTTTTCAATGAATACATGAGTCTCCTCCAAGTTACCTATACCTACCAACCATACTGTTTTTGGGAGCATCTGTAGCCTTGAATTTCTCCACTCTGTCAAAAAAGTAGCCAGTTCCTTTAAGAAGAGATGAGTAGCTAGCCCTTTTAGAGCTTTCTTCTCCACATAAGCAAGATCTCTTAATCAGGACTCTAGATCTGTGGTTGTGGATAATGGAAAACTTCTCTATGAGTGACACTCCTGATTTTGGAACTAAGCACTCAATGGAGGGAGGGAAGTAGACTGAAATCTTGACAGCTTACTTCTCTTGGCATGGGACCACCACTTTCTGAGCATGCACAGTGGCAATCAGGGTATAATGATTTGCAGTGGCACCCATACCAAAAGTACAGTTTGTGTTCCACAAGTAGGAGCTAGGTGAAGACAGAAGTATCCACACTACCCCTGAAATTAGACTTGGCAATAGATAGCTGAAGAAATGGGTGAGAATTATTGATTATCTCCTCCTTCAAGTGAGAAAGGCTTCTGATTTGGGGCCAGGGAGAGTGGTAGACTTGAGTTTTTTTCTACAGCAGTCTGGAGTGGAAGAATAATAGTCTAGTTCAAATACTACAAACTCCCCCTTTTCTTTCCAAATTCTCTAAGATAGCTATACAATTGAATTTGATAATCCATAGAAATTTTCTGAGTTCAGATGGAAGATTATTCAGAGCAGATTAGTTCAGATTCTCAGACCTGACTGTAACTACCTTCTGCTATGTTCCTGTGGATGATTTCCCATGAAATAAAGGTCTAGGTCATCATTTAATGATGACATCTATTGCTTTTCCCCCAAATCCACTATCTGAATATATTCACTATATTCAAATGAAGAACCTGACAGCTAACTCCTTTAAAGTTACTTTAAAGATTCCATTTTCATCTAGTCTTCGGCTTGTTCCCACTAAAAGTTTTCTTTAATTATCCCACCCATAGGATATAGGTTTAAAGCTGCAGAGTATCAGAAAACTCCACAATGTGGGTCAAAATCTGACCTTACTTTCATAATCATGTAAACACTGCTAATCCATTTGATGATCATTCATATAGAAGAACACTTTTTAATTATCTTGTTCCTTGGGGGTGTCCAAGTCAATTAGATGCTAAACATAAATTTCATGTGTTAAATGTTGAAGCGGAAAGATAAAGACCAAGGCCCAGCAGATGTTTTTAAGTAAAAAACTATGGGTTATGGGTACAGCACACACATAATTCAACATTCTACTCTTTGTTCAGGTTTTAAAATTAATATTTCAGTTAAATGGTTCATTCTCACCCTCTCAATTGCTTTCCATTAGAAACACTCAGTCTAATTTTACACACCTTCAGCAGTAGATCAGTTAAAACAACTCGAAAAACAGAAGTTGGAATAAAATCAACAGATCTCAAAAAAGAAACTTAAGTGAGGGAAAATGATTTGAGGAAAGGGCAGTCTTTTTACCAAGTTTTGACTCTACAATCTGATCTCATGATTATTTTAAAAAATAATGTGAAAGTGCTAGTGTGGGATGTGGGTATTATTCTTAGCATGTTACTTGGTTCACAAAATCACTTTCAGTAGCCTTCTGAGTCATATTCTATTTTACTTTTCTTTATATAGAGATTGTGGGAGAGAGAAAAAGGGAACTCAGGACATATTTCTGACCCTCAGATGAGGGCCAATGAAACATGGGGACCAAACTCATGCAGACCAACTTCAAAGAAACTTAGTTAAAACTTAAAGAGTGGGCAGATGTATTCCAGCTCACTTCCATTCCTCATAATATTATATCATGGAAGGGAAGGATATAGGTCACACTTGGGATATCAATTACACTATGCAGAAGTTGTAGGAAAAATTATAAATGTTTCTGTTATCACTTTTCCTTTGATTCAAACTCTTGCCTACTACACACACCATAAGAGGGAAAGACATTTTGGAACACACAGAGGGTTAAGTCTCTCAAAATTAATCATGCTATGCAAGTCTCATTAACTTGTTAATATGCAGTCCTCTGGAGACTCTTTTCACCTATCAATTTGGAAAATAACATGGTAATGTAAAAGAATGAAACCCATGCTTCGATATACATCAGGAAATGTGTCAATCTCTGAGTTATATATTGGCCCCTGTTCTGCATTCTTAGACTTATTTTTAACATAGGTCAGCTCTATTCCTGCATGATGGGCAATAGGAATTAAATAACATAATCTAAAGAAATTCATGGATTGAGCCATATGGAATAAGGGATGAGGTGAACATCATGGTAATTCCATTGTGATGATCCCAGAATTTCAGCCAGGGATTGTCCAGGTGTGTATGGAGAGAGGGGCAGAGCATGAGAGTAGGATGTTATGTTCCTTCTCTTTTACTGATCCCCCATTTCCAACTTTTCCATACTGACCCTTCTTAGGAGGCTGCTCTGATCCAACCCCACCCAGGTCTCTGACACAAACTCAGGTTTCCTACTTGCCATCCACATCCATCTTCTCTGAAATTGGTACAGCTAAAGAAATAGCAGGAATACACTAAGATAAGCTCTCTTGGTTTTTTTAAGGAAATGACAATATTCATATCTCATAGAAAGTGACAACATAATGCACATAACCACCAACTGCAACACTGCAAGCTCAGTAACCATAATAAATTATGGAAATCCAAGAAAGTCTTCTGTCCTCTGGTTGACAAAGGAAATACAAGTGATGATTTTAAAGTCAGTACTGTACAGCCGAATATGTGTGCAGAACACCAGAGCCTCAAGGGCCATATGCCTGATATTTAATGGATTGAATTTTTAACAGTTTTAAAAAACAAAACAACAGCAAAAATACAGGCTGATTTTCTCAATCCTTAATGGGAATGAAAGAGTGTGGACAACAAAAGATGATGAACACTTGAGGAAACTAGAATCTGGCATGTGATCACTGCATGTTGTATAAGCCAAAGATGAAAATAGTAGAGAAAATTGTCAAATTCATTTGGAAGGCAAGGGGACCAAAATGTCAAAAACATCTTGAAACAGGAAAAGGAAGCTGCAGGACCCATGCTATCTGACTTTAAAACACACTACAAAGCTACAGTGTCAAAACTGCATGGTATTGGCACATGGAGAGACATATTGACCAATGGAAATGAATTGAGAGTTCAGAAATAGACATTCATACCTATAGCACACTGATATTTGACAAGGCTGCCAAGTCTACTCAACTGGAAGAGAAAAGTCTCTTAAACAAATGGTGCCAGGAGAACTGGATATCTATATCCGAAAGAATGAAAGAGTATCCCTATCTCATGCCCTACACAAAATTAATTCAATATGGATCAAATGCTAAATTATAAGAGCCAGGACCATAAAGCTCATATAAGATAATTTAGGGAAGCCCCTATGAGATCTTGTGATAGGCAATGGCTTCATAAACTTTACAACCAAAGCATGAGCAACAAAAGAAAAATTAGATAAATCAGACCTCCTCAAAATTAAAATCTTTAATGCTTCAAAGGTGTTTATCAAGAAAGTGAAAATGCAGCATAATCACTGTTAGAAAATATTTGGAAACAGCATATCTAATAAGGGTCTAATATCCAATATATCTAAAGAAATCCTACAACTCAACAATAAAAACACAATCTATTTAAATATGGGCAAGAGACTTGAAAATATACTTTTCCAAAGAGGATATACTGGTGGCTAAAAAACATATGAAAAGATGCTCAACATCATGCTATCAGAGAAATGCAAATCAAAACTGCAATGAGATATAATGCCACACCTGCTAAACTGGCTGCTATTAAAAAACTGAAAAACACAAGAGTTGGAGAGCACATGGATAAATAGCAACACTCCTTCACTGCTGGTGGGAATGTAGAATGGTGTAGCCATTGTGGAGCACAATTTGGCAGTTCCTTTGGAAGCTAAATAGACAATTGTCATAGTATCTGGCAATCCTATTACTAGATTATACCCAGTAGGATTGGAAACAGGAGCATGGACAGATATATGCACACCAATGGACATTATTCACAATTGCTAAAAGATGGAAGCAACCCAGGTGTCCATCTACAAATGAATGGATAAACAAAATATGGTATATACAGATGATGGAATATTATGCAGCTGTAAGAAGGAATGGGGTTTTGACACAAGTGACAACATGGGTGGATCTTGAGGACTTTATGCTGAGTGAAACAAGCCAGACCAAAAAGGATACATATTTTAGGATCTCACTGATATGAACTAAGGATAGTGAACATACCCATGGATGAATAGTTTGGATGATAGATTGTTAGGTGATAAAAGAGTAGTAAAGATTGGTGAGCCAATGTTAAGTACATGCAGAACTTATAATTTGGTTGATTTGAACAGTTTGGGAATGGGCAGAGGTGATGGTTGTGCAGCAATGTGAGTGTAATTAAAATTGTTGAAATGTGAGTGCAAATCTGATTAAAAGGGGAAGTTTTGACCCATCTATGGGGCTAGAAGTAAAACCAGAGGATAAAATGGGCAACCATATAAGTCTGAATTTTCGTGTCGCTGAAGATTGTAATTAAGAATACAATTTGAAGAATTTTCTTTCAGGATCTATAACAAAGTTAAGTCACTAATACAGGGTGTTGATAGTGGGGTGATATGTATAGAAAAATGCATCTTAAACATACTTCTTTGGGATATGAATATATTTGCATTGTAATTGATATGTTTTCTCAATAGATAGAGGCCCATGCAGCAGCTAACAAAATATTAAACTTCCATCCTGTGGAAACCATGCTACTTTCTCAAATAAAATGTCAAACATCTCTGGAATATACAAACTGTGCCAAGGAATAGAAAACAGGTTTATATGTCAAGTCCTTGATTTTATGCTTATATGGATGAACCTTATTCCTGTAAAATTGAAGCTTAGTCTAAATATACTTAATGCCCATGAGTTACCAACTGAAAACCTCTTTGCTACTCAGGGGTGGCCTTTTTCTAAGCCAAACTCAAAATAAATACACAGCATTCCCTCCCAATGTGGATATGACTCCCAAGGAAAAGCCTGCCTGGCACAGAGGGATTATTATGAAGCTCTAAGCAGTGATGTATTTGGAGAAAGACCTTGACCAAAAGGGGAAACATTAAATAAAAAAGGTTTTATGGCTAAGAAACTTAAAGTGAGTCACAAGGTTATTCTGGAGGTAGTGCTTATTCAGTTCTCAGACATTTCACTAACTGCCAAAGTAAACAAAGGCTCAAACAAGAGTGCTCTTCAGGGCTCTAGGAATGCCCAGATACTATGGGCAAGACACAGCCTCATGAAATCTACATCCCTTTGCTGGGCCCTACTTGGGAATTTATGTTAATTTATTTTCCCAATATAGCATAATAATACTCATTTATAATTCCCCTAATTATAATTCTTCTACTCCTTTGATTTGAACCTATAATTTTTATTTGAACAAACAATGTACCTAAGTACATTTCTCAGAGACTTAAATCTTCAAATTGTTCATATGCCCATTGAATTCTGGACTGTATTCAAATGAATGATGGTTCAGGATAGCTGCATCTTTTGGAATCCCAAGGCAGAGAAAAGGACTGTATATTACAATGAATCCTGTGGTAGAAGATAGATTTTGTTTGACATAAAAAATAAGAAAATATTCTCTCATGAACTATAACAAATATATAATTATACAAGATATTAATATTCTTGTGGATTGTAGGAAAATGTACCAAATGTATGATATTGGCTATAGTTAGTAGTAATAGTTTGATGATGCTCTTTCTTAGTTTGTAACAAATGTTTCACTGCCATGCAAAGTATTGTGAAGGGGTTATTAAATGATAACCCTTTATGCTATATGCAGGTTTACTTTGTAAGTTCATAACTTCTACTATAGACTTAATGTTTATATATTTTCATGTATGAATGATATACTTCAATAAACTTTTTAAATGGAAAATGTAATGAATTATGAAGATTGTGGAAAGACTGTCTTTTCACCAAAACAGCTATTGAACAGGCAGGAATGGTCTGAAACAACTTTGAAACTCCAGAGGCCATAATAACACTGTTCACCATCCAGGGAACAGCAGGAGGAAGAAGGTGATAATTTATGGTAAATTGTTCTCTTCATGCAGTGGCTACTGGCGCCAAGGCCCCATGCTTGCAGCAGGCCAACTTGGAGTCCAGCCTCTGGGTAGATTGCCGGTAACAGTAAGGGACATGAACATTTTCTTCCCAAATAATAAGGGTGGGAATATTGGATCACTAATCACTGTTTTTTGATCAGCAAATTTGGGTAACTGGGGTCCCTGGTCTGAAGGTAACCATAGTTTCATCCCACCCATACAAAAGCTGCACCAACAGTAGTTTCAACCCTCTCCAGAAAGGGGTGGGGGGTTGGAGACTTAAAGATGCTGCATTTTTTCAAGGATGTGGGACATATTTTGTTGAAGGGCTGCATTTGCTGGCCAGGCCAGGAAAGGTCAGCTATAGGAAGCCATCAGAGAAACTCTTTGCTCCCATACTGATTCCCTCCCCAAGGCTTTTGGAGCTGGTCTCAATGCCATTTTTGGGTCCCTGGCCATATTTTGCTTGGGAAAGTCCATGCCATTTTGTCCATCCTCCCAGAATTTGCCCTACAAGGAAAAACAGCTTGAGACAAAAAAGAAGTATAAGAAACTTTAGAGGCAGAAAATCTGGGGCAAAATCCTGATGGCTTCAAACATCTGTGAGAAGCAGATCTGTCTCTTGGGGAATAAAGGGGACAACCAAAATCCTGTAAACTTAACTCAAAGACAAAATCTCATGGCAAGACAGATGCCGAAAAAGACATGGAAATCCCTGCACAATGGTCTTGCCTTGGACAAATATTCCTATAGGAGGGCTGAAGCTCAAGAGTATCTTCCATATCACCAGATGGTTACAAATTTTTTAAAAAAAGACACTTTAAGGTGAAGAGTTAACATTTTAAAATATTAAAATTTACAAGGGCAAAAAAGTACAAGACAAACAAAAGCACAAGAAATAATGGCCTATCTACCAAGAGGATAAAAATTCTGAAAACACCAATTAAGTAGAGAATGTGGAAATATCAAATGAATCCTTTAAAAATGACCTTAAAAATGCTCAAGGAGATGAAGGAAAATACAGAGAGAACTAAAGAATACCAGGAAAACAGTTACTGAGCATACGAGTATCTTACTAAAGAGATGGAAGTTTTAAAAAAGGAACCAAACAGAACGAATGGAGTTGAAGCCACAATAACTGAAATGAAAAATGCCAAGGAGGCATTCAAGACCCAATTGGAGATGGCAGAATAAAGAATAAATTAACTCAAAGACACGGCACTTAAAATGAGTAAGGCAGAAGTGCAGAAAAAATATATTAAAAGTGAAAATACAGGGAGGGAGGGAGGAAGGAAGGAAGGAAGGGAGGAAGGAAGGAAGGAAGGAAGGAAGGGGCAAAAGGATTTTCAAAGAAATAATGACAAGGAAAATCCCAAATTTAACAAAACACACGATATGCTCATTGAAAAGTCCTGGAGAACACAAACAAGAGAAATATGAAGAAAAATACACAGCATCATATATTCATCACAGTAGTCAATGAAACAGTTTTGAAAGCCACAAGAGAAAAGCAAGGTGTTATGTACAAGGAAGTCTCAATTAGATTGAGTGTTGACTTGTCATCAGGAACCACGGAAGCAAGAATGCAGTGTTTTGAAATACTTTAATTCAGGGGTTCTTAACCAGGGGTCCATTACCCTCTTGAGATTGAATTGAAAAAATCAACATATTATCTTTCTTTTCTCTCACCTCTAACTGAAATCTAGCATTTCCTTCACTTATGATTGTATGCAATAAATTACAGTAGAATTCATTTCATATCACATTATAGTTGTTGCATATTTAAAAAAAGTCACATATGCTCATCCAAACTTTGAAATTATGGTTGTTGTAAGACCCAATGTTAGTTGTGTGTCATAAAACTATCTGTCTCTACATTACGAGAAGGGGTCCATGGTTTTCACCTGACTGGCAAAAGGGTCTGTGGAACAAAAAAAGGTTAAGAACTCTGTTTTAAGTGCTGAAAGAAACAACTGCCAGCCAAGTATTATGTATCTGATCAGACTTTCTATCAAAAATGAGAAAGAGATTAAGACATTCTCAGGAAAACAAAAACTGAGTGTGTCCATCACCACTACATCTGTACTACAAACAATGCTAAAAAGGAATTTTCAAGAAAAAAAAGAAAGACCACTAGAAAGTGCCTCAAAGCAACATATAGTAATAAAGAACTGTGGTAAATGTAACCATTTGGGTAATTATAAATGCCAGAACTATTGTTGTTTATTGTTTTGGTATGTAACTTCATTTCTTATTATCTCCAGGTGCTAATATGCAAATGCATTAAAAGTAATTATAAACCTATGTTTTGGGACATACAATGTACAAAGACATAAATAGTAATTAAAATAAATGTAGGAGAACAGGAGTATGGGAAAAGTATATGTACATGCCATTAAAGTGAAGTTGGTATCAAATAATGTATGATTTTATATATTTAGTATGTTAAATTTTAACCCCATGGTAACCACAAGAAAAATAAATGAATATACATCCAGATAGAAAAGAGAAGGCAGTCAACATAGTAAAAGTGAAAAAAAATCAATTAAATATATTAGGCATTAATGGTATTGAGGGACAAAAATGATATAAGACATACAGAGGCTAAAGAGCAAAATGGCAGAAAAAATTCATGTATTATCAATAATTAGGTGTAAATTGATTAAAGTCTGCAATCAAAAGACAAAGATTGGCAGAATGGATAAAAAAGAATGACTCAATGATTTATTGTCTATGTGAAACTCACCTTAAATGCCAAGATGCAAGTAGTTTGAAAGTGAAAGTATGGAAAAATCTACCAATAAAATAGGAACCCAAGAGAGCTTGGGTGGATATACTAATATCAGTTTAAATAGACTGTATATCAAAAACAGCCAAGAGAGAAAACGATGGTCATTATATACTGATATAAGGGAGAATTCAACAAGAAGAAATAACAAATATAAGTCTATATGTACTTAACAGCAGAGCCCTAAAATATAAGAGGCAAATACTGATACATTTGAAAGGGGAAATTGACAGTTCTACCTTAATACTAAGAGACCTTAACACAATACTTTCAGCAATGGATAAAACATCAGGTAAGAAGAACAATAAGAAAGTACAAGATTTGAATGATACTCTAAATTAACTAGACCTTAGAGATATTTATAGAGCACTTCACACAAAAACAAAATGCACATTTTTCTCAACTGCACATGGATATCATTCTCCAGGATAGGCCATATGTTTCATCATAAAACAACTGTCAATACACTAAAAAGTATTGAAGTCATACAATGTATCTTCTCTGATCACAATGGAATGAATCTAGAATTTAATAAATGAGGAAAAATGGAAAATTCACAAATATGTGGAAATTCAACAAAATACTCTTAAATAATTAATGGGTTGAAAAGGGAACCAGAAGAGAAATTAGGAAATATATTGAGGCAATTTAAAATGAAAACACAATATATCAAAACTATTGGGATGCAGCAATGTCAGTGCGGAGAGGGAAGCTTATGCCTACAATTGCCTACATTAAAAAAAAGTATTATTTCAAATCAAAGACCGAGCCTCAAAATTTGAAGGAATAGAAAAAAGGAAAAATGAAAATTTTTCAATAGCAAGCAGAAGGAAGGAAATAACAAAGATTAGACCAGAGAAAAATGAAATGGAAAATAAGAAATCAACAGAATCAACAAAACCAAAAGGTGTTTCTCTGAAAATATCAATAAAGTTCACAACACTTTAGCTTGACTGAGAAAGAAAAAGTAGTGGGAATAAAAATAATGAAAATCATAAATGAAAAGTGGAACATAACACTGGCCATGATGAAATAAAAGAGTTTAAGAGTTTTCTATGAAAAATTGTACACCAGTAAATTAGATAACTTAGATAAAATGAACAAATTCTGAGAAACATGCTACCTACCTACATTGGTTCAAGAGGAAATAGAAGATCTCAACAAACAAATTATTAGTAGATTGAATCAGTAATAATTTTTAAAAAATCTCCCAACAAAGAAAAGCCCAGGAATAAGTGGCTAAACAGTATATTTCTACTAAACATTCCAAAGAGACTTGATTCCAATTCTTCTCAAGCTCTTCCACAAAATTGAATAGGAGAAAACACCCCCAAATTAATTCTATGAGGGAAATATCACTCTCATACCAAATTCAGATGAAGATAACACCAGAAAAGAAAACTACAGACCAATGTTTCTTATGAATATAGATGCACAAATCCTCAACAAAATACTAGGAAAAACCAATCCTACAGCAAATTAAAAGAATTATACAGAATGATCAAGTGAGATTTATTCCTAGTATGCAAAGATATTTCAAAATAAGAAAATGAATTTATGTAGTACACCACATTAACAAAATGAAGGAAAAGAAGCTTATCATCATCACAATTGATGCAGATAAGGCATATGAAAAAATACAGCAAAATTTTTGGATAAAAACACATAGAACAGTAGGAATAGGGTAAAATTTCCTCCAGGTAATAAAGGGCATATATGGAAATCCTTAGCTAACATCTTTCTTAATGATGAAAGACTGAATGTTTTCCCTCTAAGAAAAGGAAGAAGACATGGATGGCTACTATCACCACTGTTATTCAACATTCTACTGGAATTCCTTGACAGAGCATTTAGGCACATCAAGGAAGTAAAATTATCCTAACTGGAAAGGAAAAAAGTAAAATTTTCCCTATTTACATATGATATGATCCTATATATGGAAAATATAAAATAAAATAAAAAATCCACAACACAGCTCCTAGAGTTAATACATGTATTCATCAAAATGACAGGATACAATTATCAACATCCCCAAATCAACAGTGTTTCCATACACAATCAATGAATAATCAGAAGAAGAAATCAAGAAATAATTCCATTCAGAAAAACAACTAAATAACCCAATAGCTAGAAATAAATCTAACAAAGGATGTAAAGGAATTGTACATGGGATGTACAAAACATTGTTAAAAGAAACCATAGAAAACTTAAATTAATGGAAGAATATTGTTTGCTTATGGATTGGAAGACTGAACATCATTAATATGCCAATCTTATTCTACACAGTTTACAGATTCATTCCTATCCCAATTAAAATCCCACAAAAATTATTTGCAGCAATGGAAATACTAATCATCAAATTTATATGGAAGGAGGGGAGTAAAGGGGGACCAAGATGGCGTCGATCTAGGTGGTTACTCATGGTTCAGATCTCCCGGGAAGGCCGACTGTGGACGCAGGTCCCGCCCGAGGGTCTGTGCTGTGGGCGCGTGGAGTGGGAGCCTTGGGTCGTCTAGCAGCTGGCGGATCCACGGCGTGGAGTGATCGGTGGAGATTCGTGAGTTCTGGGCTTGCCTTTAGTGGTCAGCACAGAGGGCTGAGCCCCGCCCACACAGAAAACGGCTGACTGGAGCCCCAGATCCTACATCCGCAACTCCCGCTGCCTGCTGGCTTGTGGGAACATAATCTGAGGGAGGGAGGGCTCTGACAGAAGGGGGAGAGTGGTTTAACTTCTGTGGATTTGGCTGCCTGGACCCCCTCATAGCTCTCTTTAT